>PVKW010029604.1:0-26483 GCA_004027895.1 Orientallactaga bullata
TTTTTCAAGGTAGGGTCTCACTCTGTCCTAGGCTGACCTGGAAGTAACTGTGTAGTCTTAGGGTGGCCTCAAACTCACGGTGATCCTCCTACCTCTGCCTCCCGAGTGCTGGGATTAAAGGCATGCACCACCACGCCCGGCTGGGATTTCTTTTTTAAAAACAAGGGAAATGAGCTGGGCGTGGTGGCGCACGCCTTTAATCCCAGCACTCGGGAGGCAGAGGTAGGAGGATCACCGTGAGTTTGAGGCCACCCTGAGACTGCATAATGAATTCCAGGTCAGCCTGGACTAGAGTGAGACCCTACCTTGAAAAACAAACAAACAAACAAAAAGTCCCTTCTACATGGAGCCACCATTTAATGACAGGAATACGACACCCCTGAGAGAGCCCAGAGTGGATGCAATGCTGCAAAGCACTCACTAAGATGGAAAGGATGAAACATAAAGCATTTTATTCTGGTTCTACTTTCTCTCATTGCGAACTAAAGTTCCCAGAAAAGCACTGCATCTCCTGCACCTACTTCCAACAAGGCTGACTGGTCTGACAGAACTCCTGCAACAACAGAGAGATCGAATATTGCAAGATCAGAGCCAAATTACCTTGGGCAACACCCCTTAATAGCCATTTGTTGCCCACCTCTGTGTCTGGCCAAGCATCTTGGTGACTATCAGCTGATCAGGAGTGACCTTTTGGGGATGTAGTAGCAGACCCCATCTTCTACCAACCCAAGGGCTAAGAACGTCATCAGTTGGCACCTGAAGCCTATGGTGGAGACTTCCCTGCTTTGCTGTAACTCGCCTGCCTGACGGTCAGCCAATGTATCTGAAAAGTGCCTTGATTTATGAATTTCTTTTGTTCTGTAACTATAAAACTTTCATGAAATTGTTAATGTGTTGGAACACAGAATTAGATTCATCTAAATCTGTGTTTCCAGACCATGATCACTCACATTTGGCTCCAGAATAAATTATTTCTTATCCCTTCGAGGTGAGGGCTGTGTATTTTGCATTGACACTCACCATACTGTTGACATTTCACATCGTGAAAAGTTATCACATGAACAAAGACAAGGCAATTCACCCCAGTCTGGGTACTGAGCTGATGGACTGACCTCTATGTAAGCCTCAGCTTAAATTGTACCCTATAGGAAACAGATAAGCACAAATTTCCACAAAACTCTGAACTTCATCTGTTTATAAAGTTTTATGCAAAGAATACTAGTCAGGCATTCGGGAGGCCGTTATGAATTCAAGGTTATCCTGAGACTACAAAATAAATTCCAAAAGTAAAGAAAAAATAAAATAAATTCCAGGTCACCCTGGGCTAGAGTGAAACCCAATCTTGAAGAAAAACAAAACAAAACAAAAAAATACTGGTCAGGGCTCTATTTCTCTCTCTCCCTCATGCCCGCCTTCCCTTCTTCCCTCCCTCCCTTCCTTCTTTCCTTTTCAAGGTAGGGTCTTGCTCTAGCACAGAATGACCTGGAATTCACTATATAGTCTCAGCTCAGGGTAGCCTTGAACTCATGGCAATCCTCCTACCTCTGCCTACAAGTGCTGGGATTAAAGGTGTATACCACCAACCTGGCTCAGGGCTCTAATTTTCTAAAACTAAAAAGAATTTACAGGGTTGCAGAGATTGCTTAGTGGTTAAGGCACTTGCCTGCAAAGCCAAAGGACCCAGGTTCAATTCCCCAGGACCCATGTAAGCCAGATGCACAAGGTGGTGCATGTGTCTGGAGCTATTTGCAGTGGCTGGAGGCCCTGGCATGCCCATTCTCTATCTGCCTTCCCCCCCCCCTCAAATATATAAATAAATAAAATTTTAATATTATATTTTAAAAAACTGCTGGGCATGGTGGCACACACCTTTAATCCCAGCACTTGAGAGGCAGAGGTAGGAGGACTGCTGTGAGTTCAAGGCCCCCCTCGACTATAAAGTGAATTCCAGGTCAGCTTGGGCTACAGTGAGACCCTACCTCGAAAAACCAAAAAAATAAAATAAAATAAAAAAGAATTTACAGAAACTCCAGAGTCCTGTGCAAGCACAAAACCCTGTTGCACCAAGTGACCTTCCACTCTGGCTCTCACCTCTGGAAACAAAAAGAACAAATCCAAGGTTTCCTAATGAAGACCAGACCTCTTTAAAATTGCTTCAGTCCCACCCTTAGCCCTCTAAACACAGCCAAAAGAATAGTTCTTTCTAGCTCCAGAACCTCCCTTAGTATAGGAGAGCACCTTAGGGGCTTACGCATACTGAGTCAATGCCCCAGTTCCAATCATCCAGAGCTTTCCCCAACAGTACCAAGCTGGATGGTGAGCATCACAGTTTAGCAGCTCTAAGCATCACACCACATACTCAATGAGGACTGAACACCCACCATGAAATCAGACTTTTCCCTGTCACTTAAGCCAGTGACACTCTTCCAATGACATTTAAGCATTCTGACAGGTACGTGTGCATTTGTGTGTGTTGCATGCTTATTGGTGGTGACAAGTGAAGGCTATAGGAGGAGAATAAAAATAAACAGCATGTGGGGCTGGAAAGATTGCTCAGTGGTCAAGGTACAAACCACCCAGGGTTTAATTCCCCAGGACCCACATAAAGCCAAATGCCTGAAGTGGCACATGTATCTGGAGTTTGTAGTGGCTGGAGGCCCCAGTGCACCTATTCTGTCTGTCTTTCTTTTCTCTACTACTCTCTCTGCTTGCAAATAAAAAAAAAAATATTTTAAAATATATTTTATGTATTTATTTATTTGAGAGAGAGAGAGAATGGGCATGCCAGGGCCTCTAGCCACTGCAAAAAAAACTCCAGATGCATGTGCCACCCTGTGCATCTGGCTTACCTGGGTCCTGGAGAGTCGAACTGGGATCCTTTGGCTTTGCATGCAACTGCCTTAACTGCTAAGCCATCTCTCCAGCCCAATAAAAATATTTTTAAAACATAAAAAAAAAAAAAACTTGTGGGCTGGAGAGATGGCTTAGCAGTTAAAGCACTTGCCTGAAAAGCCAAAGGACCCAGGTTCAATTCCCCAGTACCCATGTAAAGACCAAATGCACAAGGTAGCTGTGGTAGTTTAAATAGATGGCCCCTGACATATTCAGTGTTTTTTTTTTTTTTTTTTAATTTGAGAGAGACAAAGAGAGACAGATAGAGAATGGGCACGCCAGGGATTCTCAGCTGTTGTGAATGAACTCCAGATGTGTGCGCCCCCTTGTGTGCATATGCAACACTACACGCTTGCATCACTTTTGTATGTGGCTAAATGTGGGACCTGGAGATTCGAATGGGCCTTCTTAGGCTTCGCAGGCAAGTGCCTTAACCACTAAGCCATCTCTCCAGCCCATATTCAGTGTTTTATTAGCTTGTAGTTTGAATCTGTTGTCACCTGGCTGGAGGAGGTGACACTCAGCAGACCTTAAGGTATGGTGGAAGGTTTGAAATTACAATCTAAAGATATGTAAAGTTGGTGGCACACGCCTTTAATCCCAGCACTTGGGAGGCAGAGGTAGGAGGATTGTCATGAGTTCGAGGCCACCCTGAGATTACATAGTAAATTCCAGGTCAACCTGGATTAGAATGAAACCCTACCTCAGAAAAAAAAATTTTTTTAAAGATATGAAAAGTGCCTAGTTCCACCTGGAGTGCCTGAAGTGTGTTGTGTGGCTTTAGGCTTGTCTTCTCTCTCTGCTTGGACCTGTGAAAGCAGGGCCAGTTTCTTCTGCCATTATGGAACTTCCCCTTCAATAAATATCCCTTCCTCCATAACTATGCCTGGTATGGAAGTTCATCTCAAGTGAACCAGAAGCTGTCTGCTACAGTAGTGCATGTGTCTAGAGTGCAAATGCAATGGCTGGAGGCTCTGGCAAGCCCATTGTCTCTCTCTCTCTCTCTCTCAAATAAATAAATAAAATATGATTTTAAAAAACAGCTTGTTTCAAAAGGTACAAAGGATATTGGGAAGTAAGTCTCCCTAAAGTCCCTCCCTAACCCTCTCCTCAAAAGGCAATTAGTATTACAAGTGGTTTGCAATTCCTTTCAGAAATAACGTATAATTCATAAGCTTGTGTGTATGTATGGATGCACTTTAAAAACAAAATAATGCTGCCAGGAGTGGTGGCGCACGCCTTTAATACCAGCACTTGGGAGGCAGAGATAGGAGGATCACCGTGAGTTCAAGGCCACCCTGAGACTACATAGAGAATTCCAAGTCAGCCTGGGCTAGAGTGAGACCCTACCTTGGAAAACCAAAATAATAATAATAATAATAATAATAATAATAATAATAATAATGGGCTAGGTGTGGTGGTGCACACTTTTAATCCCAGCACTCAGGAGGCAGAGGTAGGAGGATCACCATGAGTTCAAGGCCATCCTGAGACCTCATAGTGAATTCCAAGTCAGGCTGGACTACAGTGAAACCCTATCTTGAAAAACCAAATAAAAACAATAACAACAACAATAATAATAATGATAATGGGGCTGGGAAGATGGTTCAGAGATTAAAGGCACTTGCTTGCAAATCCTGCTAACCCAAGGCTCAATTCCCCAGCCACTCAGGTATCACCCATAAACTCATGTGTTTTGAATGTTTGGTCCCCAGTAGTTTGAGAGGTAGAGCCTTGCTGGAGGTGATGTGTTGTTGGGGAAAGGCTTTGTGGTGTTATAGCCAGCTAGCTCCCAATTGCCAGAGGTCAGCTCACTCTCCTACTGCTGTTTGCGATCTGCTGAGGCAGAGGTGATATCTAGCCTCTGCTCATGCCATGTCTTCCCCTGCCGTCATGATGCTTCCCTCAAGACCATAAGCCAAAATAAAAACTTGCCTTGGGGCTGGAGAGATGGTTTAGTGGTTAAGGCACTTGCCTGCGAAGCCTAAGAACTCATGTTCAAATCTCCAGGTCCCACATAGTCAGACACACAGTGACACAAGTATGCAATGTCACACATGCACCACAAGGGGACATATGTGTCTAGAGTTCGTTTGCAGCAGGCTGAAGGTCCCGACGCGCCCATTCTCTCTCTGCATCTTCCCCCTCCCAAAAATAGAAAATAAAATTAAATATTAACATTGAAAAAAAACTTTTCTCCCATCAGCTGCTTTTGGTCAGGTGCTTTGTCCCAACAAAAAGAAAGTGACTAAAACAGTTGAACAGGCATTCATTTACAGTGGCAAGAGACCCTGGTATGCGCACACACACATACACACAACATGTAAACAAATAAATAGAAATTAATAAAATAAAAAATATGAAAGGGAAGAGGATGGAAGCATTGGAAAATTATAAAGTAAATTAGGGGTTGGGAAAACAGCTCATCAATTGGAAGCACTTGCTAGCAGGGCCTGCCAGCCCAGGTTCAATTCCTAGGCCACCAACAGGAGCCTGATGCCAAAAAGGTGGCACAGCCGGGCGTGGTGGCTCACGCCTTTAATCCCAGCACTTGGGAGGCAGAGGTAGGAAGATCACCAAGGGTTTGAGGCCACCCTGAGACTACATAGTGAATTCCAGGTCAGCCTGAGCCAGAGTGAGACCCTACCTCGAAAAACAAAACAAAACAAAACAAAAAGGTGGCACAGGCAACAGTTATTTGGGTTTTTTTTTTGGGGGGGGCTGTACTCATGCACTTGTGCACACATGCGTGCAAATAAGACAAAAAAGGTTACAAGTGAAAGCTTTTTTCTCTACTTAACAGAGGAAGTCACTTCCTACAGCACATAAAGAGCTACCTGATTTCTTCTCAACAGTACTATGGGATTCCGGCACATTGATATAACAGTCTACTTACCTCCTAAGAGACACTTAAGTAATTTCCAATCTTTTTGGGAGAACAATACTATAAGCATTACTTAAAGACACTTTTTAAAGATTAAAAAAAAAATTTTTTTTTTGTTGTTTATTTATTTGCAAGCCGAGAGAGAGATAGAAGAGAGGCAGACAGAGAGAGAATGGGTACACCAGGGCCTCCAGCCACTGCAAACGAACTCCAGATGCATGTGCACCTTGTGCATCTGGCTTACGTGGGTCCTGGAGAATCGAAGAAGGATCCTTTGGCTTCATAGGCAAACGCCTTAACCGCTAAGCCATTTCTCCAGCCCTTGAATACATTTCTTAAATAAATGTCCTATTTTATACATAACTTTCTAAAATAAACCCCTAAACGTGAAATCTCCATGTCAAGGTCTACTTGTAGGAGACTCAGGAGTTTCAGTTAAGGACAGAAGCCCAAAGAGGAAACAAAAAAAAAAGTGTCACCTCACCTTGGTAGGAATGGAACTATGTCTGACCAAGACGCATCTAAACAGTTGCAGTGCCCCCGGCTACCCACAGTCTAGCATACTACCTAGATGGGCAGCCTTCACTACCCAGGTGGGTTGGCCCTGGCCCTTTAAATCTACAAACCAATTGGGTCTTCCCTTTATATATCTGAATTTGAGGAAAGAATATGTTTTCAATCGACTATAAAGGCTTGTCCATTCTTTTTTTTTTTGCTGTTTCTCCCTGTGATCTCTTCTTGGATACACATGAATCTGGGTGTGGGGGAGAGCAGAGCACTGTTTCTTAGCCTGGGTTATTTTCTGTTGGTCTGTTTTATGCTTTGGGGTAACTTCTCACTTTAATGACATGTATAATTTTCCTCGATCTCTAATCTACCACATGGGTATCTCCTCTAAACGCTAGGCCTGCTACCTGAGTGATTTCTCCAAACTCAGGGTAACCATGAGTGTAATTCCCTTTACTACTCTTTTCTCATCTCAACTTTTTGGTCTCTACTTTGATATTTTCCCTCTGCTAGTCTTCCTTAAGCCACCACCATTTGTCCTCTTAACTCTATTCCAAGGGGAGGCCAGGGCAGATGCTGTGTTTTTCTCCTAAATCTCCCTCCACACACCCTTAGGTTCTATCCTGCCCGAGCTTGTGGGTCCACTCCAGTCCTTCCCTAAAGACCTCCATGTCTCCTAATGAACCTCACAGAATATGCCATGCCTTCCACATGAGTGTTTCCTTCTTCCCACGTGCTTATGACTCTGCTTTAGCCTTCTTCCTAGATCCCAATTTCCCTTAAACCCCACAATTTGTGATTTCTCCCTAAATAAATTCAGTAATTCATAATTTCTCCTTTTTAAAAATATTTATAAATTTTATTTTTATTTGAGAAGATAAAGAGGCAATGAGAAAGAGACAGAGCACGCTAGGACCAAACTGTGTGTCTGACTATGTGGGACCTAGAGATTTGAACATGAATTCTTAGGCTTCTCAGGCAAGTGCCTTAACCAATAAGCCATCTCTCCAGCCCCAAGGAAAGTTTTTATTTTGGCAACTGCAAACAAACTACAGATACATGCACTACTTTATGCATCTGGCTTATGTGGGTCCTGGGAAATCGAACCTACGTCCTTTGGCTTTGCAGGCAAGCACCTTAACTGCTAAGCCATCTCTGCAGCCCAATTTCTCCTTCTTGAGTTTTTTTTCAATCAATTCTTTGTTAAAAATAGAACAGGACCCAAAATTGGGGTTCATAAATTTAGAGGACCCCTCCTGAGCCACAAAATCCTGCATCATGATAGCTTTTTTACCCTTGATAGCTATTTCAAACTGCCCTCTAATGAGTCCTGTCTCTAAAATATGAAATCACCATAGACGTAGGACAGCGTCTGTTTATCCTGAATTTGTAAGTATTCTTCATAGGGTTAGATCATGGGAAGGAGGGGAGGTGGGAAGGAGGGAGGGAGAAAAGATGGCCCTCATATAGCCCCTCTGAAAAACAGATAGGGATAGATTAGTGATGCTCTCAGTTTTGGTTTAACTAGCTTCTTTTTGTGGTGGGCAAGCAGTTAATACAAAAATGCAGATCTGTCCAAAATGCTTAGAATGAGTGACTATTGTTTGCTCAGCCCTGAATGGGACATCTTTATCATCTCCTCCAAGGCTCAGAGAATGTAGCAGAAGAGGGGGTGGGAAGAGCGTGAGAGCCGGAGAATGGGGAAGAGTGCTGTGGAACGCATTCCCGGACCCAGCATAGCTGTTATGCTCATGAACTCAGAGCAGCTCGGGTTTCCTGCACAAGACTGAACCCCTCAACAGTCCACCATGGACAGAGAAGGGGCGCATGAGGCCCCACCCCACCAAAAGAATCTGTTGGCAGGTAGTGGTTGGTGGCGGCATTGGAATCATGTTCTTCATCAGTTTAGCCACTAGTAAGTTATCCATGCCCATTAATGCTTATGAAAAGAAACCTAATTAAACTTAGTGATCACCAAGACAAAAAAAAAGAGGGGGGGAGCTGGAGAGATGGCTTAGCAGTTAAGGCGCTTGCCTGTGAAGCCTAAGGACCCAGGTTCAATTCCCCAGTACCCACATAAGCCAGATGCACAAAGTGGCACATGCGTCTGGAATTCATCTGCAGTGGCTAGAGGCCCTGGTGTTCCCATTCTGTCTATCTATCGGCCTCTCTAATAAATAAATAAAATAAAATATTGTTTTTTAAAAAAGACATGAGGGACTAGAGAGACTGCTTAGTGGTTAAGGCACTTGCCTGTGAAACCTAAGGACCTAGGTTCAATTCTCTAGTACTCACGTAAGCCAGACACACAAAGTGGCACACACGTCTGGAATTCATTTGCAGTGGCTGGAGGCCCTGGTGTGCACATTCTCTCTCTCTCTCCTCTCTCACTCCCCTCCCCCCAATCAGTAAAATAAAATTAAAATTAAAAATATTTTTTTAAATGCCGAGCATGGTGGCACATGCCTTTAATCCTAACACTAGGTAGGCAGAGGTAAGAGGATGATCATGAGTTCGAGGCCACCCTGAGACGACAGAGTGAATTCCAAGTCAGCCTGGGCTAGAGTGAGACCTTACCTTGGAAAAAGAAAAACATGAAAGAGGACACTAGTTAGAAAGGAGTTTAGAGGGGTTAAGAGGAGTATGAGATGGTAATAGGGGTGGATATGATGAAAATACATTTTATACATATAATTATCAAAAAGAAAATTTAAATTTAAAAAGACCCTTCCCTAAAAAAAAAAGATGTGAAAAGAGTCTCAAATAATACAAATAAGCAGGTAGATAAGTTTCAATAAAGTGAGCAAAAGAGAAGGCAGGTTTTCATAATTAACAAACTGTAAGGTTGAGATTTCTAATAGGGAACTTGGCAAGCAAAATACAGAAGCAAAGAGCAGTTCCAATTACATGACCTGACATCTTGGGAGAGTATGAGGCCAGGCATTGTCAAAGTGGGGAGTAACTCAGGTTCCAGGAAGCTCCAGGGCCAGGAAGTTCCCGGCAGGTAGTCAAGGTACAATTAGCCCTAACAGAAACTTAAGTTTCACAGAAAGTAGAAACGAAACTTATCTTGATTTAACAATAAAATGACTCCTGACTCTAAGATGGACTCAGACTGGTTCATCAAAAGTTCAGAAGTTAAAAAAAAAAAAAAAAAAAAAGTTCAGAAGTACAGGGAGGGAGAGATGACTTAGTGGTTAAGGTGCTTGCCTGCAAAGCCAAGGAACCCAGGTTCGATTCCCCAGGACCCACGCAAGCCAGATGCAGATGGTGGTGCATACATCTGGAGTTCATTTGCAGCGGCTAAAGGCCTTGGCGTGCCCATTCTCTCTCTATCTGCCTCTTTCTCTCTCATTCTCTATCTCTCAAACAAATAAAATGAAATAAAGTTTTTTTAAAAAAAGTTAAACAGGATATGGCACACACCTTTAATCTCAGCACTTGGGAGATAGGTCGATTGCTATGAGTTTGAGGCCACCCTGAGACAACATAGCGAATTCCAGGTCAGCCTGAGCTAGAGTGAGACCCTACCTCGAAAAACCAAACAAAAAACAAAAACAAAAAACAAAAAAAAGTTCAGAAGTACATATTCCTAGAATATGAGCCATTCAGAATCAGTCTTCAACATTCAAAATTTTCTGATATAAAGTTTATTCAAAAATATATTAGGGCTAGAGATAGAGCTCAATTGATAGAGTGCTTGGCTAGCATGCAAAAGACCTGGTTTAATCCCTAACACCTCACAAAACCAACATGGTAGCTCACACCTGTAATCCTAGAAATTCAAGGTTATCCTCAGCTACATATTGAGTTTAAGACCAGTCCAGGATACATGAGACCCTGTCTCAAAAAATATGTGTATGTGTGTGGGTGTGGGTGTGGGGGTGTGTGTGTGCTCTTTAAAAAATTACAACACAGGGCTGGAGAGATGGCTTAGCTGTTAAGGCATTTGCCTACAAAGCCAAAGGATCCCGGTTCAACTCTCCAGGACCCACGTAAGCCAGATGCACAGGGGGTGCATGCGTCTGAAGTTCATTTGTAGTGGCTGGAGGCCCTATTGTACCCAGTCTCTCTCTCTGCCTCATCCTCTTTCTCAAATAAATAAATAAATAAAATATATTAAAAAAAATTACAACACAAAGATATTACCATTAAACCATATAACTTACTGACAATGATATAATTATTCTGAAGCCATTAATGGAGAGACCAGTAAGCAGTAACGGCCCCAAGGGCAGTAATCTTGCAAAACCAAGCTCATCTTCAAAATGGGTTTATTTGATGAGGTGGCTTTACCTACAACCATATTACACAATGCTTTATTTTACAAGGTGTTTCTCCAAAGACTGGAAATATAAGAGTCAACATAAAAAACCAGCTCCTCGAAAAACCACAAAAAAAAAAAAAAAAAAAACCGAGAAGGATAATTATCAAACTATTACATTTATTCAGAGAGAGTGGAAATGAGAAGGAAAGTACAGAGTGCTCCTTCTATGTGGAAGGCAAGAGGGGGTAGAGAGCCCACAAGGGAGTTGGGGTCAGGGTTCCCCCCATCTCAATCCAGCCGGGCTGAGACAAGGGGAGCTTATCAGAACAGGGACCTGGAAATTCAGGAGAGGTGAAAAGCCAACAAGAGAGGCTTGCCCACCTGGCAAACATCTATTTATAATCTCACTGTGGTGGCCTTGACCCTCAGTCTCAGAAGGAGGTGGGAAAGGGTTGACTGGGTGACATTTGGATCAGACAATGAATCCGGTTCTGCTGGAGCAGGTAGGCACTGGCAGGCGGGGCTACATCTTTTTTATTCCCTCTTTTGGGCCCAATCCTAATTCCTCAATTATTTTATTTCATACTTTCAGAAGTAAATTTAGCTGGAAAGACAAACAGAGACCTCCCAGTTTTAGAAATCTACATTTAGAAGGACAGCTGAAGAAGCAGTGTAGCAACCAAGATCCAAATCTTTTGACCCCCTCCAAGAACCCATTTATTTTACTTTCCCTAGGGAACCAAGTATTAATGGAGACTGAGGGAGGACTTTCCTGAACTAGCAAAAATATATTTGAATGTGTTTATGGAGTTTGAAAAACAGGAAATGGAGATAACACAGGAAAGGTGTGTTTTTGATGAAATCAGGGTCTCAATATTAAACAATACTGGGGACTTAGGGCTAACCCAGAAAACATGTGTCTTTCACGCACCTCTAGCCCCCTCCCCCATCTAATCAGAATGTATTTAGCACAAGGAGACTGGTACCAGAATAGGACTTCCCCCCTCTGAACCTGTCTCATGCTGGCTTGAAACTTTATAAGGAAAGAGGTCAGAATGGAGTAAGCAACTCTTCACAACTGGTGAGCACCAAGTCCTGACTTTTCTAGTGGCATTTATGGAGGATGGTAAAGATGTGACACTGACTGGCAAGGAAACCACAAAACTCTGAAGTGGAACAATTGCTTTAAGCACAAATATTCTCCAGTATTGGCTCAAAGGCAAGGCTGAGAGTGCTGGAAACAGAAAATGTCAAGCATGCAAAAATTTCCTTTTTAATTGCAAATAGCTCTGGTATACTGAAGTTTTCGATGCTCATACACTGGATGGGAGATTTTAGTTATCAGTTTTCATTGTTAAGTTGCTTTACAGGGATTTATGTATAGTTAATGAGCTACTGAGAATGTCTAAGATGCCTCACAAAAAAAGTATGACTATATGGTAATATGAATGAATCAGTATGGATTACGAGTGTTCTGCAATCACCCTAGACACCAAGAATGCTGGAGACACTGTAGATAGCAACACAATCGTAGTGCCTGCCCTCAGGACTTAAAAGCCTAACAGGAGGTCAGAATGTGTGTGGAAACCTTGTATGCAAAAGCAATACTGAAGCCTGGTGTGATGGCTCACACCTTGATCCCAGCACTCTATGAGGCTGAGGTAGGAGGATCACTACACCTTTGAGGCTGGCCAGCCAGGGCTGGATAAAAAGGAAATGCACAACATGCAAGTGCATAGTCCATGTGATACACACTCAGGTGTTAAATGGAAAAATTTATGTGCAGGACAATGATAACTATATGAAAACTATATCCCAGAAAACTGTTATAAGTTCTCAATGATAATGTATAAGCACTTTCTTGCAACATCAAGTCTACTATAACTTTTCTATCAACTTCTTAAATGCTGGGATTATGAGCATGAACCACCATACCCAGATCCAATTCCCATTTCGGCACAAAAGATTTTACTTCTATTCTGGGGGAGGGAGGAATTCAAATAAAAGAGTTACAGGGATTCGGGTAAAGGTTTTAGTGTACAGCTTTGCAACTCGCATCATCAACTCTTGGCTTACTGAAGAGACAAATGCTAGCCACAGCAACTTCTTCCATACATATTCTGGTGGGCTTTTCTTTCTTTCTTGGCTGAGTGTCTGTGTGGCGTATGCACACGTACATGCCCACGTGGTGCCCTATGCATGTGCAGTGACTACAGCAGAATGTTGGGTGTCCTGCTCCATCGCCCTCCCATGCTTATTTGAGCCAGTCTCTTTCTGATCCCAGAGCTGACTCCCACAGTTCTTAGATCTCTACTTCCCCATGGGTCTGGGGTTCCAGATGCACATGAGACCTAGGGATCAAACCTGGGTGTCTCTCAGGCCTCTTCAGGCCCTCATACTTGCACAGGAAGTGCTCTTTCTGGTAAGCTAAGACAGAAGATAATGCTACCTCTCTGATTTAAGCACTAAATATAGTTTCCAGGTCCAGAAAAGTCTCTTTGAGAATCAGTTACAAACATTTTACAACAAAAATATACCTTAAAACTATTTCACCCATTCAGTTCATAAGGGCAGCAAAAAAGACAGTCTCAGAAACTTGCTGAGGCACTAACTTTGTCTCTGCCTCAGCTGCCAGAACAGCTGTTATGCACGCGTCTCTTCTGCGAGCTCACAGAAGTGAAATTATGAAAAGGAAAGAATGTCCTGAATCTGGATGAACCCACAGCACGACTGCTGTCCTAGAATCTCCCAGCACTGCTGGTGATAACACTTTGCCTCCCTGGTTATGCTCAAATCCATCACTCACTTGAGAGGAAAATGAAAAGTCCTATAGCTGTCCTTCCTCAGCAGGCAGGAAGCTATTTGACTTGAAGTATAATTTGCACTGCTGGCCTCTGGAAGCATCTCTGCAGCTCCACCACCCAGGGGCTGCTTCCACTGCCCGAGACAGACACCTCACTGCAGAAGAAGAAGCAGTGTGACTGAAGTCTTGTGTTCACACTGGAAACAAACCACCCAAGCGGCAAAATGACATGTCCGGTGAGGCTGACAGTGATGTTATAAAACTATCATGGGCTGGACAGATGACTTAGTGATTAAGGCGCTTGCCTACAAAGCCTAAGGACCCAGGTTCAATTCCCCAGTACCCATGTAAGACAGATGCACATAGTGGCATATGCATCTAGAGTTTGTTTACAGTGGATAGAGGCCCTGGCATACCCATTTCTTTCTCTCTCTCCCTCTCTCTCTCTCCCTCTCTTTCTCCATCTCTAATAAATATAAACAAAACTAAAACATTAAGACTATCACTTCTCTAGGATGCTTTTATTTTCCATGGGCAAGCAGAAACTTCAATGATCAGTAACAGTGGTTTTTCTCTTGTTTCATCAAATAGGCATTATTAAGTAAAAACTGACAGGCAAAAGCTTTAAAAAATAGAAAGAACACAGGACTACTTCACTTTGTTTTCCAAGGCTGGGAAGGAAAGGTCAAACTCAAATTTACTGATGGTTTCATAAGCCCTTCCTATGTGGGTGCCTAGAAATGATTTTGTCTACTCATCTCTGGCTACATGGAAAGTATCCATTGAATCATGCAATGAGCTGAAGCCAAACTAAAACCCCAGCAGTAGACAAGTAGAACCCTACTCTGTTCAGTGTTTACCCAATGATACACAGCCAACCCCAAAACCCCATCCTCAGCAGACCTTACTTACTTGGATGCATCAAGAGACGCTCGCTCACCACAGTGCCGACAATGCTCTGATGGTTCAGAGGCTGTGGAAACCCCAGAATGGGCAAGTGTGCTTTGGATGCCTGTGACATGGGGCACATGTGCCACGTAAAGATCTAGCAAAGGATGCTGGACGTGGTGGTACACACCTTTAATCCCAGCACTGGGGAGACAGACATGAGGATTGCTGTGAGTTCCAGGCCAGACTGGGCTAGAGTGAGACTCTAGCTCAGAAAAAAAAAAAAAAAAAAAAAAAAAAAAAGATCTGGGGTGCTGGAGAGATAGCTTAGCAGTTAGGGCATTTGCCTGCAAAGCCTAAAGACCCTGGTTTGATTCCCCAGAACCCACATAAGCAAGCTGCACAAGGGCACAAGGGGGAGCATGCAGTTGCAATGGCTAGAAGTCCTGACACACCCATTCTCTATATCTACCTCTCCCCCCTCTCAAAATAAATAAATTGAGGGAGGGAGGGAGGGAGAGATAGACAGACAGACAGACAGATGGCTCTGGAAAAGGGATTTAAAGTGAGGAGGGCTGTAACCGAGCCACTCAGGAGCCCAGAAGCCACCACAGGTACTCAGTGAACAGCCTAAGCAGGGAACCAGTATGACCCAATCTAGTCAGTGAGGATTACATTAGCAGATGGTGGAGACTAGCTGGGGGTACGGAGGAGTGCTCTAAGGTGCCTACAGAGAGGCCTGGGGAATGTAGCTCTGTGGCAAAGTACTTGCCTAGCATGCACAAGGCCCGGGGTTCAATCCCCAGCACTGCAACAAGGGGACAAAAGATGTGGCTACAGGAGGCTTACACCTGGAAAAGGGAGAACACTGGACATGAAGGAGACCCAAAGAACTCTGTGGCTGATTGGAGACAGGCACTGGACAACTGACAGGCACAGTGCACTACCTGATGATCAGCCTGAGGAAGCAACCAGCCCTGCTGCTCCCTGAACAGAGCCCAGGGCCCATGGGGGAGGCGCGCCACTGCAGACCTCTTAAAGGTGAAGTCCCTGGGGGAGAGAATTCCTGGGGGAAGCTCAGGAGAGAGATGTGGATTGGAGATACGGAAATGTGGCATGAGACCATTTAGGGAAAATATGAGAACTCCAATAAACTACAACTGGAAAACGGCAGGAAGACCCCCACGGAAGGGCCTGTGAACAGACAGGGGAAAATCCAGCCAAGTAGTGTCATAAAGGACGTGTGCATAAGTCAGGATATGCCACTGAGAGAACTAACCAAGTCCCTTAGCTCTAGTCTTATTTCTAACATGGAGAATTATTAGTGGTTTCAACAATAGATTCTATAAGGCTGTGGGAGGAAGAAGCCAGATTACAGCAGATTTAGGAGTAAGTGAAAGGTGAAGAAAAAATAAAAGAAAAGAAACTTGACTGTGTAAGAAAATCAAGATGCCAGATCATCGATCACGGCACATGTGTGCAATCCCAGCATGTGGGAGGGAGTGGAAGCAAGAGAACCAGAAGTTCAAGGCCAGCCTTAAGTACATGAGATTGTCTCACTTTCTTGAGAGTGATGAAAAAAAAAAGGGGGGGATCCTGGGCTGCAGAGATGGCTTAGTGGTTAAGGCACATGCCAGCAAAGTATAAGGACCCGGGTTGATTATCCAGATCCCACATAAACCAGATGCACAAGGGGGCAATCGTCTGGAGTTCTTTTTCAGTGGCTGGAGGCCCTGGCGCGCCCATTCTCACTCTTCCTCTCTCTCTTTCCCTCTCTCCGTCTCTAATAAATAAATAAAAATAAAATCTTTAAAAAGGGGGGAGGTAAAAGTAGGATAATATGAAGGGTCCTTTTTTTATTTATATTTATTTATTTTTGGTTTTTTGAGGTAGGATCTCACTCTGGCCCAAGCTGACCTGGAATTAACTGTGTAGTCTCAGAGTGGCCTCGAACTCACAGTGATCCTCCTACCTCTGCCTCCCAAGTGCTAGGATTAAAGGCATGTGCCACCACGCTCAGCTGAAGGGTCCTTTTATGATAACCTTCTTAAATATGTTGGAGACTTTAGTATGCTTCAATGCTAACAGGAAGAAGCCAGTAGAGGAAGAGATCAAAGATAGGGAAGATTCTTCAGAAAACAGCAGGAAATGGGTCTTCAGCAGACACGAGAACACTTGTCTTGACACAAGAGATGGATGAACTGAGAGGATAAGGACACAATGATTGAAGACATATTCATATTGTGTATGTCCTCTGCTTCTGTGTCTCTTTGCTGTAGTTCATGTGCACACCGACAAACTACAAGGGGCCCAAATGCTCCATATTCTCACCAACCCTTATTACTGTCTTTTATTTTTGCCCCCCCCCCACTTATATGGTAGGTGGTCGGTCACTGGGGTCCTGATTCTCATCTAGGACATTCTCTTCAGAGGCTACGCATTTTTTTGTTGTGGACAAAGAAGGTGGCTAGGATGTAGCTCAATTGACAGAAAGAGCACAGCGCTATAATCCCAGCAGTTAGGGAAGTGGAAGCAGGAGGATCACAGATTCAAGGTCATCCTCATCTACATAGGGTGTTTGAGGACAATCTGGCTAGAGACCTTGTATCAAAAAAAGAAAAGAAGAAGAAAAAAGGAAGGGAGGGAGGGAGGGAGGGAAGAAAGAGGCATGGTGGTGCACGCCTTTAATCCCAGCACTTGGGAGGCAGAGGTAGGAGAATTACCATGAGTTCAAGGCCACCCTGAGACTACATAGTGAATTCCAGGTCAGCCTGGGCTAGCGCGAGACCCCACTTTGAAAAAAAAAAAAAAAAGGAGGAGGCTGGAGGGATGGCTTAGCAGTTAGCAATTAAGGCATTTGCCTGCAAAGCCAAAGCACCCAGGTTCAATTCCCCAGGACCCACGTAAGCCAGATGCCCAAGGTGGCACATGCATCTGAAGTTTGTTTGCAGGGGCTGGAGGCCCTGGCATGCCCATTCTCTGTCTGTCTATCTATCTTTCTATCTCTCTCTCTCTCTCTGACTCTCTCAAATAAATAAACAAAATGAAACATAAAAAAAAAAAAAGGAAGGAGGTGGCTGGAAAGACTGCTCAGTGGTTAATGGCACTTGCTTGCAAAATCTGATGGCCCTGGTTCCCCAGTAACCACAGAAAGCCAGATGTACAAAGTGATGCATGCATCTGGAGTCTGTCTGTAGTGGCTAGAGACCCTGGTGTGCCCATTCTGTTTCTCTTCCATCTATCTCTTCTTGCAAATAAATAAACATTGGAAAAAATAAGCCAGGCATGGTGGCGCACACCTTTAATCCCAGCACTTGGGAGGCAGAGGTAGGAGGATCGCCATGAGTTCGAGGCCACCCTGAGACTACATAGTGAATTCCAGGTCAGCCTGGGCTAGAGTGAAACCCTACCTCAAAAACACAAAAAAAACGGGTATAGTAGCACATACCTTTAATCCCAGCACTCAGAAAGCTGAGGTAGGAGTATTGCTATGAGTTCAAGGCTACCCTGAGACTACATAGTGAATTCCAGGTCAGCCTGGGGTATAGCAAGACCCTACCTTGAAAAACTAAAAAAGAAAAAAAAGGGGGGGCGGCTATAGATGTAACTCAAATGTGAGACCTTGCATTCAACCCCCAGAACTGCCCCTACCCCAAAATCTCAGTGGCTTAAAATAATAACAATTTATTATTTCTCTCTCTTTAATCTGTTTTGGGTGTATTCTGCTAGAGTTACTCATGAAGCGATAGACACTGCAAATTTGATTAGGGCTAAAGCAAACCTCCCTGGCAAAGGTGGTACATTCCAGCAGTCCTCTCTCCACCTAGCCTGGGCCCACTGATTGGCTCCCACAATAGTGAAAGCTAAAAGCTGCCATGCCTCTAAAGGACTATGCCCAGAACTAGCACAGCATCACCTCCACCACCTTCACAAGACTGGCCCAGATCCAAATAAAGCTAAAACAGGCCCTAAGTGCATATAGGAGGAGCCAGCAGTGAAGCACAGCTGGATAGTGATCTTTGGAAACAACTATCACAGTTGTAAACAATACAACTGGTATGTCTCCACTACAGTGAGTTCAAGATTGAGCAATCTGAGAAGGGACACGCTTCATCTATCTACAAAACCACAACTCTTTCTTCAGCATCAAGGGTAATATGCCAGTCAAGAGTTGAACATTCAGAATGCTCATCTCAGAAAAACTACGGAATCTTTTCGACACCACCCTCAGGAAGTGTCTCAGAATAGGCTTCTTCAGAGCCGGGCGTGGTGGCGCACGCCTTTAATCCCAGCACTCGGGAGGCAGAGGTAGGAGGATAGCCGAGAGTTCGAGGCCACCCTGAGACTACATAGTTAATTCCAGGTCAGCCTGGACCACAGTGAGACCCTACCTTGCAAAACCAAAAAAAAAAAAAAGAATAGGCTTCTTCAAATGAGCTCCATCACTTCCTAAAGTCATTTCACACCTTGCAATTTATTATGTACGTGGGAGTATGATCTAGCCCATGTTTAAAAGTGTACCTAGTACTCACAAGCTATGGGTACTAGCTATTTCAGCTGCAATTCAAACTACCTACATGCAGTAATCACAGATTACAGACAGCTTCATTCTCTTCAGAACTCTTCAGTACTGGATATCACAGTACCCATGTCAACCTGACCTCTCACTATCTGAACTCTGGAACCCAAGAAATCTATACAGGAAAAAAGACTCACACTTTAAAATATTGACTGCTATCTTTAGAGGTCAGGAACATTCTTCTTTTTTCAGTTTTCTAAATTTTCTTCCATTCTTTGCTTGCACATTCCAAAAAGTTCATATGTTGATCTAAATGTACTTGGAAGTCTTTAAATTTAGTTCATGCTGAGTCAAATATATAATTAATAGATAATTAACTGACATCAAGGAATTCTAATCTGGTTAAATTAACCCAATTCTCATCACATTCCTCTGTGCATTCTTAAAACACATCAAAAGTACATAACACTGTTAGATTGAATCATAGTATATATTTTTACAAAGAAAATGTGCCTTAATGCCCTGGTTGCATCCAGAATCATGAAAGGCCCAAACTTTGTTTCCCATGCCTATTTAAAGTAACACACACAGAAGAATATCTAAGATCCTTCCATCCCTTCAGCCTCATCTTTCGCATGACTCTCATAAAGATAGATACTGTCCTAGCCTCCCTAGCCCTTAAGATGGAGCCAAAGTGGAACACACAGAAACTCCTTAATTTAAAATCTTAGAAGAATTACTGTTTTGTTTTGTTTTGTTTTGTTTTGTTTTGTTTTGTCAAGGTAGGGTCTCACTCTAGCCAAGGCTGACCTGGAATTCACTATGTAGTCTCAGGGTGGCCTTGAACTCATGGAGATCCTCCTACCTCTGCCTCCTCAGTACTGAGATTTAAATGGTGTGCGGCACCACGCCTGGCTTGAAGAAGAATGTTTTTAAGCTACAAGCTCCATAGCTTTGTTTATTCTAAAGTTCCCAGAACTCAATCAATTGGATCACAGACATAAAATCACTTGCAGAAGAAATTCTTTAAAGAGCAATACACTTCCTCTTCAAGAGAAACAGGCTAGGGGATAAAAGGAAAACGACTAGTCTAGAAGTACTAAAATACACTGGTATTATTCACACAAGGCACTGCAAGCCAGACCACGGATGAACTGCTATATTAACAGAATCTAACAACACAGCTTTTAATGTTATGCCCCCAAAACACAAACTAGTTTTAGAAACTGCCCTCTGCGAGCTCTAATGGAGACAACCGAACAGAGGGCAAAGGCAAAGAAGACCCTGAATATTTTTTTAAGCGTGATGTACCGTTTTATAAAACTCTAAATTCCCGTCTCTGAAGTTCCGCAGCAGAGGCTGTATGAGTGACAACCTGCAAACTATTTAAAAAAAAAAAAAAAAAAAAAAGGCCACTTACGAGAGAGCAAAGTGTGCCTCGATGGTCATCTCAAAGGAAGCAGGTAGTTTTTCATTCGAGGCCGAACCAGGGAGAGCGATGTCATTCACTCAGTTTATGGCAGACTCCAAACGACAGAATCATCCCCTTGACAAGACAGTCCAGGTCACCGGAGAAAGGCAAAACAGTGGCAGCTGGTGACCGGTGCTCCCGGGGACGATGCTAAGACTGGGGTACCCGGCGAACGGACCTCCGGAGGTCCCGCCCAGCGCGGTGTCACAGCTCGGCGCGCAAACCGCATCCGCGCAGGTCCAGTGGGACCGGGACGCCCCGCCCTCCCATCCACCCCCCCACCGCACCCCACCTCCCTCCTCCCGAGGAAGCGGACCCGGACCTGCGCGGGGAGGAGTGGGCGTAACGGGGCCCACGCGCCGGACCTAGGGAAGAGCAGCTGCCGCCAGCCTACCTGCGAGGACGCCGCCGCCGCCGCCGCCGCCGCCGCCGCCGCCGCCGCCGCGCCGCGCCGTCCCCTTTCTCCGCGCCCGGGACCGCAGCCGCACGCGCGCGCACGCGAACGCGGCGGGCCCAGGAGCACAGCGGGGGGGGGCGCGCGCACGCGAACGCGGCGGGCCCAGGAGCACAGCGGGGGGGGGCGCGCACGCGAACGCGGCGGGCCCAGGAGCACAGCGGGGGGGGCGCGCGGCCGCGGGTCACGTGTGCAGAGCGCCCCACGTGACCCGGCCCCTCCTGGTACTCTGCGCGCGCCGAATCTGGCCGTGGTCCCGCGCTCGTGGCCCGGCGGGGAGACCGTCCCCTGCGGGTGGAGCGCGGAGGAGTCGGTGGCGGCGGCCAGATGCTTAACGTTTGCGTGACGGGACGACGGGGAAGAAGACGCTCTCGACGCCGTGGCCGAGCCGAGGCTGGCCTCCCACCCCGGGGAGTAAGAAGCGGCCACGGCCGGCGCTGCGGGCCACGCCAGGGCGGATCTGCCCCAGGCTAGGCCCAGGTTCTGCGGCCCTGGACGACTGGTCACTCCAGCGCCGCCTGTCCTGCGTGGAAATGCCCCGAAGCAGGCTGCGGAGGTGACGCTTGAGACCGTGACGCTTAGGGTCTAAGTCCTGAAAGGAAGACCTCGGGAGCAGGCCGTCTGGGTGGACATCTGGTCGACCTGTTTCTATAGTAAGAGGGTAAACTGCTGCGAAGGTCTGTCGGTTTAAACCACATTCAGCCTTCAAGTCCTCTACTGCTCGCAGAGATCCCAGTGGGCGCTTGAAGAAAAAAAAAAAGTCCCAAGCTTCTTAGCACAAACCAGCTTGCTCAAATTCACATGTCGCTTTTGAGGACCCGTGAATACATACAAGATCTTTTTGCTTCCTAAGTCCTGCTGAACAGCCCAGCTGAGTGTCTAAAAAAAAAAAAAAAAAACACTTAGCCTCACCTGCCACTTCTGCAGACTACACTAGGTCCTGGCTGCAGAGAACCCCTGCTTCGCATAAGTTCTTAAACTTTATTTACGTTAGCTGCTTTTCACCTTAAATTGCCTTCTGCCTGTATCTGAAGGGTCCCAAATCACCACCTCCGTCCTTGAAAAAAGGAGGAGGAAGGAAGGAAGCCAGACGGTGAGGAAGTAACAGAAGGCTTTATTTAGAAGCTTTTGCTGTATGGGAACCGAGCCCTGTTCCATAGTCTGATGTCCCTTTTCCCCTACTGCGATAGTTCCTGAATAAGATCTATTTTTACCAGCTTAATTGTTTCAACAAATCACCAAGTACACAGTCTCCTACTCATCTTTCAAAACTCAGGTCAAATACCACCTACTCTTGTCTTCCCTTCCAAATTTAATAGCTCAAGTATTGAAGTTCATTCAGACTGCCTCAGCTGCCACCTAAGATTTCCAGAACACACGTATTCAATACTGAAATTTCACAACATAGGGAAGTGTGCATTTCCTCTAAGAAATGGATGAGTTTGGGCTGGAGAGATGGCTTAGCTGTTAAGGCACTTGCCTGCAAAGCCTGAGGACCCAGGTTCAATTCCCCAGTACCCACATAAGTCAGATGCACAAGGTGGCATGAGTCTGGAGTTCATTTGCAGTGGCTGTAGGCTCTGGTGCACCCATTCTCTCTACCTGCTTCTCTCCCTCTGCACCTCCTTCTCAAATAAATAAATATATTTTAAAAGTATTTTCATTATTATATCTACCTGTATTTATTTGAGAGAGAGAGAGAGAATGAGTGTGCCAGTGTCTCTAGCCACTGCAAAGTAACTCCAGATACGTATCCCACCTTGTGCATCTGGCTTTATGTGGGTTGAGGAAATCGAACCTGGGTCCTTTGGCTTTGCCAGAAAATGCCTTAACTGCTAAGCCATCTCTCCGGCCCAGTAAAAATATATTTTTTTAAATGTATGAGTTATCTATTGTCAACTGCTCGCCTAGATAATAATATCTGAAACAGGACTCTATGGACATAGTGCAGTAAATGGCACGTGGTGACTCTCAGTAGCCACTGAATGAAGTAGCTTGACCAAAATAATTGCAGTTCAGAGAAGTTGAGGCCAGTTAAAAAGACTGGGAAAATCAAGGTGACATGGTGAAGGGTTAACAGCCTTCCCTGAAAACCAAAGGGAACTGAAGAGTTAATAACTAGTCCTAAAGATCGTGGACATAAAGAAGGCAAAAGAGACACTTGGCCTCATTAAGTTTGGCACCCTTCCCTGACTGATGTACTCCCCTTAGCCTAGTTGGCCTTGAGAGACCAGAGACCATCTGAGTCTCCTCCCTCAGATATTCCTGGCTGAAGAAGCCTATTCTGAACAAGGACACAAACAGCTACACTTTTCATATCAACTGCCCCTGGTCCGGTCTGGTTTTCTTAGGGTCCTCCTCATAAACTTACACCCTAGCCTGGCTGGGTGCTTCAGCTTCCATCCCACAGGAAAGCTGTTGCCCCTCGCTGTTTTCTCTAATAAAAAACTGTCTGTAGAGATCAAGTCCGATGTTCTCTTTTGCTTTTCTCTTACATTCTTCTTACACATGAGAAGGGAAAGAAGACCCTCACCCAAGTCTCACTGAGGCTTCTCTTCAGCTGAGAACCAAGAATCCCAGCACAACATTTGCTGGGAAGATTGCCCACATAAAGAAATATTCCTTGGCTGGAGAGATGGCTTAGTGGTTAAGGCACTTGCCTACAAAGCCCAAGGATTCAGCTTTGATTCCCCAGGACTCACGTAAGCCAGATGCACAAAGTGGTGCATGCAGAGGCTGAAGGCCCTCAAGTGCCCATTCTGTGTCTCTCCTGCTTCTTCTCTCTCTCAAATAAAAATAATTTTTAAAATATTCCTTCTAGCTGAGAGTGGTGTGGCACATCTAAATCCCAACACTCAGGAAGCTGAGGTTAGGAGGATCACAGTGAGTTTGAGGCAAGCTTGGGCTACAGAGTTCCAGGTCAGCCTAGGCTACAGTGAGACCCTGCTTCAAGAAAGAAAGAAAGCAGGGCATGGTGGCACATACCTTTAATCCTAACCCTCAAGGGGCAGATGTTTTGTTTTTGTTTTTCGAGGTAGGGTCTCACTTCAGCTCAGGCTGACTTGGAAGTCACTATGTAGTCTCAGGCTGGCCTCAAACTCTCGGCCATCCTCTTACCTCTGCCTCCCAAGTGCTGGGATTAAAGGTGTGTGACACCACACCCAGCTCAAGAGGCAGATGTAAGGTAGGAGGATCTCTATGAGTTTGAGGCCAGCCTGGGACTATAGAGTGAGTTCTTCACCAGCCTGGGCTACAGTGAGATGCTACCTTGAAAAAAAATAACAAATAAAATAATAAAAGACAAAAATGCCCAGTAAAAGGTGGAGAAAGCGTAATCCTAAATTTGGCTCTGGATTGTGAATCCCAGGGCCAGACCATGTTACCCACCGCCCTCCCCCCCCCCCCGCCCACAGTGAGCAGTTGGCTAGGGAGGTCTTTGAGATCCCCAAAACCATGCAGGCCATTGCCAAGCACTTGATTACCCACAGAACTAAAAGGTAAGACCCTATTGCTGAAGATATCAAAGGCTGCTGTCTCAGGACACCAAGAGACCACATGGAAACCGAAGGGAAAGCCAGTCCTCTCCTGCAAACCCTCATGGCACTGGAAAGTGTCAAGGGAGCTACTGTGTGATAATGATCACCAACAGCATGAAGAAGCAGGAGACCCTGCAAGCCACACAATCTACCTGCTAGACAAGTAGTACACACTTGTGCAATAGTGGCACACAGCCTTTGTGGGTAACCTTCTGACTAGACATGAGGCCTGCTCAATGGGAGAGAATGCATAATTGGTACTGGGAACCAAGTCAGCTCCCCATGGCCAGGAAACTCAGTGAATTCCAGGTCAGCCTGGGCTAGACTGAGACCCTACCTCAAAACCCAGGTTCGATTCCCCAAGACCCATGTGAAGCCAGATGCACTTGGTGGTGCATATGTCTGGAATTCATTTGCAGCAGCCATAGGCCCTGGTGCGTCCACTCTGTATACCTGCCTTTCTCTGTCTCTCAAATAAATAAATACATTGAAATGAAATGAAAAAAAAAAAAACCTGAGAAATTGATTTGTCAAACAAGGAATGGACATTATTGATCAAAACTGAATGGCAGCTGGGTGTGGTGTGGCACACGTCTTTAATCCCAGCACTCAGGAGGCTGAGGTAGGAGGATCATCGCTATGAGTGTGAGGCCAGCCTGAGCCTACCTAGTGAATCACAGGTCAGCCTGGGCTAAGGCGAGACCCTGCCTCAAAATCCCCCCACGAACAAACAAACAACAACAACAAAACCTGGATGGAATTATATGCCATAATGATCTTTTGGAAGCCTCTTATGTCTTGAATCTGTTTCCTGAGCTGTGTTAACAGTGTGTCCATTGCCTTCAGAGCATGAAGAAGACTTTTTTTTAAATTTTTTTTATTATTTTATTTATTTTTGGAGAGAGACACAGAGAGAGATAGAGAGGGAGAGGGAGACAGAGATGGGCGCACCAGCAGTCTCTCAGCTGCTGTGAACAAACTCCAGATGTGTGCGCCCCCTTGTGGTCAAGTGTGGCATTGCGCCCTTGCGTCACTTTGCATCTGGCTAAACGTGGGACCTGGAGATTGGAACTGCTGGAGATTGGAACCAGCGTTCTTAGGCTTAGCAGGCAGGCGCCTTAACCGCTAAGCAATCTCTCCAGCCCAAAGAAGACTTTTTGACAGTTGCAGAGTCACTGAAGAAAGAATTTGATAGTTCAGAAATTGCTGATCTGAAGTTTCGAATTGATGGGAAATATATTCATGTCCATAAAGCTGTGTTGAAAATCAGGTATTTTTAAAAAGTATTTTTTACTGATATGTTTGCCTGAGCATGTGTGTGTGTCTATAGATGCACCAGGGTCTCTTGCCACTGCAAACCAACACCAGATGCTTGGGTCACTATTTATTTATTTATTTATTTATTTATTTATTTGGTTTTCGAGGTAGGGTCTCACTCTAGTCCAGGCTGATCTGGAATTCACTATGTAGTCTTAGGCTGGCCTTGAGCTCACAGTGATCCTCCTACCTCTGCCTCCTGAGTGCTGGGACTAAAGGCGTGCACCACCACACCCAGCTTGTGTCACTTTTTGCATCTTGCTTTATGCATGTGCTGGGAATTGAACCTGGCCCAGCAGGCTTTGCAAGCAAGTGGTTTTATCTGCTGGACCATCTCCCCAGCATGAAAATCAGATATTCTTACATGAGTTTAGTTTTCAATAACTTTATTTTTCTTTTTGCCATTTCCATTTGTTTATTACTCCACAAATGAACACTAATAAGAAATAGTCTTTGCAGTACAAGGAAGTGTCATAAACTAACATTTTTTGCAGAAGGATTGCTGTGAGTTTGAAGCCATCTTGTGAGTTCCAGGTTTGCCTAGGCTAGATTGAGACCTTGCCTCAAAATACCTTCCCCCGAAAAAAAAAAAAAAAAAAAAACTAATATCTTAATATTTTTGCTGATTGTATCAGTCTGTTTATTGACAAAAATTTTTTGCTTATGCTCATGCAACTTTCAGGAAGGTATAGTGGGGGAGTATGATTATTTGTTGCTTTTTGCAGTGCTAGGGATTAAACCCAGGGTTTCGTATAAGTCAGGTAAGTGCTACGACCGAGCCATACTCTCCAGTTCCTGTGCTGGTTTTCAGGTTATGGATGGGACTGGGGATATAGCTCAGTAATAGAGCACCTGGCCTAGCATGGAAAATGCCCTGGGTTATGTTCCCCAGCAGTAAAAATTAATTAATTAATTAATTATGGATCTTGTGGATACCTTTACTTC
>PVKW010029605.1:0-26503 GCA_004027895.1 Orientallactaga bullata
TAATATTCGTGCCATCATTGAACTAGTAGGCACTTCTTGACAGACTGATCAGTTTTATAAGTCACAGTTTCCAATGCTGGGTAAGACTGTTGATGACTGTTCTCCCCCAGCAGCCTACATATCAGCTTCCAATACTATGACAGCTATCAGGGAGAAAACTTTTAAGTGCCTGCATGCCTTCTCACTGTCCTGAAACCAAAACAAGTTGTATCTATAGCAATAAGGTCTTATCATCTAGTTCTGGTGAGCAAACAAGGGCATTGATTGTGTTGTTTGGGGACTCTTATTAGACTCTCTGACCAGCAACTCACTTGGTGATATCCCACTGAGATTTTCCTACAACAACCAATGGCTTAAAGGCATTATCCACCCATACAGGACACTTTCATGCAAACTCTTTGTTTTAATAGTTTTTAAGTTAGCTAACAAAAAATCCATACAGTTTTTTCATGCATACTTAGTTTTAGTTAACCTTCCCCACTCTTCTCCATCCTTCAACCTATATCCCCAATTAAACTTTTCCAGGCCTCATATTCTAAATCTCTATTTTCACATCACATGTGTTCCACTGTCTGCTTATATGAAGCCCTTCTCCTTGTGGATCATTTCTAGCTTCCTGTATTCTACTAATTCTCACTCATATGCATATCTAAAAATTCAAAGCTGGGATCTACAATTGAGAGAGAATATGTGGAATTTGACTTTCTCCATCCAGGTTATCTCATTTAGTAAAATATTTTTAAAATCCAACCATTTCCTCCAAATTTAATTTCACTTTTCTTTACAACTTAATAAAACAACATTGTGTATATATGCTACATCTCCATTGCCTATTCATTAGTTGATGGCCATCTAGACTGATTCCATTTTCCACCTATCATAAACAGAAAAGCAATAAACATGGATGAGCATGAATCTCTGTAGTAGAGTCATTAAGGATCCCATTTTGTAGTTACCTTCATGTTGCTGGGATAAACAACCAACCAAAAGCAGCTTAGGAGAGGAGGGATTTAATTTTGCTTACATTCTTGAGGGGAAGCTCCATGATGGCAGAGGAAAAGTGTGGCATGAGCAAAGGCTGGATATCACCTCTGCCACAGCAGGTAAAAAAGAGCAGAGGAAAGTGAGCCAATCTCTGACAAGGGGAGCTGACTATAATACTCCCCTAAGCCAACAACATAACTCCTCCAGCAAAACTCAACCTCCCAAATTGCTATCAGATGGAAACCAAGCATTCAGAACACATGAGTTTATGAGGACATGTACCATAGCCCAAGAGTGGTATAGCTGGGTCCTATTCTAGTTCTACTTTTAGCTTTTTGAGAAATCTCCACACTAATTTCCATAGTGGCTGCACCAATTTATACTCCTACCATGGTGACTAAAGTCCCTCTGTCCTCACACCCTCATATGCATTTTTGTCACTAGTTTTCTTGATGCTAGTCATTCTGACTAGAGTGAGATGTAATCTCAAAGTAATCTCATTTTCCTAGTGCTAAGGGTGTTATGTACTTTTGAAAATACTAATTAGCTACTTATATTTCTTGTTTTGAAAACTCTATGTTCAGTTCCATAGCCTGTATTTTGATTGGGTTGTTTTCTTGATGTTTAATTTTTTAGTTCTTTTTCTGCTCTAGATATTAATCATGTCAGAGATACAAAGATTTTCTGAGTCTGTAGGCTGCCTCTTACCTTGGTTGATGGTTTCCTTGGCTGTACAATGGCTTTTTAGCTTCATGAGGCACCAGTTGTTGATTGCTTGCCTTACTTCCTGAACAAGAGTCCTGTTCAGACAATCCTTCTTTATGCCTATATCTTGGATTGTACTGCCTGCTTTTTCCTCTGGCTGTTTCACAGTTACAAGTCTTATGTTCAGATCCTTGATCCATTTGGAGTTGATTTTCATTCATGAAGAAAGATAAGTACCTATCTTCATTCCTCTACAAGTAATATCCAGTTTTCCAGCACCATTTGCTGTCTTGCCTGTCAGTGTATTTTTGGCATCTTTGTCAAAAATCACATGGCACTAGTTACCTGGTTTTATCTCTGGATTTTCTACTCTCTTCCATTTGTCTGCATATCTGCTTTGTTTCAGTACCAGCTACCATTTTTATTACTGTGTCTCTGTGGTATAACTTATAATCAGTATGGTTATACTTCTAGCAATGTTCTTCATGCTTGGGATTATCATGACTATTTGAGTATATCAAGTCTTTGGTACTTCCATATGAATTTTAAGATTTTTTTTCCTGTTTCTATGAATATTATATTAGAGTTTTGATTGGAATTGTGTTGAATTTATATATGGATTTTGATACAATGGCTACTTTTATGATATTTATTCAATCAACTGATAAGCATTTTTCCACCTTATGGTGTCTTCCTCAATTTCCTTCATCAGTGTCTTAGTTTTCATTGTAAAGGTCTTTCAGCTCTTTGGTCATGGTTATTCTAAGGTATTTAATGCTTTATGACTATTTTGAATGGGACTGTTTCCCTTATTTCTTTCTCAATATGTTTGCCATTGGTATATAAAAAGGCTACAGATTTGTCTTTTTTCATATTGTTATTTATTTATTTCAGAAAGAGAAAGAGGAAAAGAGAGAGAGAGAATGGGCACATCAGGGCCTCCTGACACTGCAAACAAACTCCAGTCACAAGTACCACTTTGAACATTTGGCTTTATGTGGGTACTGTGGAGTTGACTCTGGGCCTATAGGCTTTGGAAGCAAGTACCTTTAACCACTGAGCATCTCTCCAGCCCATTATTTCTCTGTAATAGTTTTTATCCTGCTATGTTGTCAAAAGGGCTTATCAGTTCTAGTAGTTTTCTTGTGTAGTATTTAGGATCTGTTATGTATAGAACCATACCATCTCCAAATAGAGATAGTTTGAGTTCTTTTCCTATTTGTATCCCTTTTATTTCTTTTTTTAAAGATTTTATTTATTTATTTATTTATTTATTTATTTATTTATTTGAGAGGGGGGGGGAGAATGTGTGCACCAGGGCCTCTAGCCACGGCAGACAAACTCCAGATGCATGTGCCTCCTTGTGCATCTGGCTTACGTGGGACCGGGAGAATTGAACCGGGGTCCTAAGGCTTCACAGGCACATGTCTTAACCACTAACCCATCTCTCCAGCCCTGACCCTTTTTTTTTCTTTCCCTTGCCTTATTACTCTAGCTGTGGCTTCAAGTACTACATTAAACAGGTGTGGAGAGAATAGACAGCCTTGTTTTATTCCAGATGTTAATGGAAATGCTTTAACTTTTTCTCTACTTGGAATACTTTTAGCTATAAATTTGTCATATATAGCTTTATTATGTTGAGATTAGTTCCCTCCTCCTCTTCTAGTCTATCCAGGCATTTTGCCATGAAGGGATATTATATGTTGCCAAAGGTCTGTCCTATACCTATTGAGATGATCATATGATTTCTGTCCTTGAGTCTATTTATGTGATGCACCATATTTATTGATTCATACATGTGAATATGTATCTCTGGAATGAACCCAAATTGATCAAGGTAAATGGACCATTTGATATGTTGTTGAATTTGGTTTATAAATTATTTATTGAGAAATGTCTGTGTCTATTTTAATCAAAGATATTGGTATATATATTTTGTTAATTGTTGTGTCTCTATCTGGTTTTGCTATTAGTGTGATACTGTCTTTGTAAAGGAGTTGGAAGCATTCTTTCTTCCATTTCATGAAAAAGTTTTTCAAAGTAGGGTCTCACTCTAGCCCATGCTGACCCTGTTGCTCACTCTGTAGCCCCAGGATGGCCTCAAACTCACAATGATCCTCCTGCCTCTGGAGTATACACCACCACACCCAATTAGAAATCTTTTGGCTTTTTAATGTATAGTCTCACTGTAGCCCAGGCTGATCTGGAATTCACTCTGTAATCTCAGGCTGGCCTCGACCTCCATGAGATCCTCCTACTTTTTTCTGGAATGCTGGGATCAAAGGCATGTGCCACCATCCCTGGCCCTTCATGAAATAATTTAAAAATCACTGGTTCCAGTTCTTCTTTAAAGATCTGGTAGAATTCAATGAATCCATCTGGACCTGGACCCTGGACATTTTTGGTTGGGAGGTTTTGAAAATATTTTTATTTATTTAGTTGAGAGAGAAAGAAGGAAAGAGAAAGAGGCAGATAGAGAATGGGCACTCAGGGCCTCCAGCCACTGAAAACAAACTCCAGATATATGTGTCCCATTGTGCTTACATGAGTCCTGGGGAGTTGAACCTGGGTCCTTTGGCTTTGCAGGCTAAACCATCTCTCCAGCTCTGAGAGATTTTTTATCGCCACATAATCTCATTGCTTGCTTTAGAGCTGTTTAAAATTTTTGTATCATCTTGGCTTAACTTTGATAGATCATAGACATCTAGAAAGTTTTCCATCACTCTTAGATTTTCCAGTCTAGCAGAATAAGTTTTTAAAATATGTCCTTGGTGTCTTATTGGACTTCCAAGTAAGATGGCTGCATAGGACTGTTGGGGGGCCCCTTGAGCCAGCCCAGGAGGGACGGCAGGGTCTCTGCTGAGTAGGGAGTGAGAAGTGCGGAGTCATGGCACAGACTCCGGGAGTTGGGTGGAAGCAGCAGAGGGCAAGCTGCTGCAAAATTGTTTATTCAAGGAAGTGTATGGGGTTTTAAGGGGTTTGGCTGGCCAATCATTGTATGGTGTGGTCCCCTTTTTGTGACCAATGACAGCCTGTCTCCAGACAGATCATCTTGTAGCAGGTTTCTCACGAGCATGGGACTGTAGCTGTTGTTAGCCAGGCCTTCACAGGACACCATGTTCACAGAAGCTACTTCCCAGTTTCTTCCGACATGTGGTCTGGCTAGGGCCAGACCTGCATTGTGCCATACATATCCTCCTTTTTGTTTTTATTATTGGCAACCCTGGGAGGCATGGTTCTTTGCCAAGCCATTGTTGAACCCACGCCCCAAAGGATCATCACATGCAATGGTGCCTGTGTCAGGTTTCCCCATCTCATGGAGTCTTACACGTCATTGACTACCTGCCATCCTAGTGAGAAAACCCGAGGGGTGTGGCCTGGTTTCTATTAGCATGCAGTCTGGCTAGGGCCACTCCTGCATTGTGCCATACATATCCTCCTTTTTGTTTTTATTATTGGCAACCCTGGGAGGCATGGTTCTTTGTCAAGCCATTGTTGACCCCAGGCCCCAAGGGAACATCACATGTGATGTTAGGTTGCCCCATCTCATGGAGTCTTACCTGTCATTGACTACCAGCCTTACTGGTGAGAAAACCCAAGGGGTGTGGCTGTCGCCTAGGAGGCATGGAGGGGCCAAGTGGTAGTGGTTCTGTGGCATGCGAACTGTCCCAGCAAGCGAGAATTAACTATAGAACCTGAAAAAGACCAGGATAGGACACTTTGTTGGGTGACTGTCATGAGCTCACCCGTAGGGTCATAATTAGTAGCATTGAGTGTCCTTAATGGTAGCAGATCAATGTAATCAAAGGAGTTGCAAGGGAATTTATGTCTGGTTGGAGGGTAGCATTACCATAAGAGGCATTAATAAGCAAAAAAGGCAAAGGTGTGGCTAAGGAGAAGTACGTGCTTGAAGGGAGAGGAATACAGTGAAATAGAGTGGCTAAAATAAAGCCTAGGAAAAGTGTGGGAATCTAGGGCCACTGCACCAAACAAGTATGGCCTAAGAAGAATTGTCCAAAATGGTTTCTGGGAAGTGGTAGTAGGGAGAAAAGGAGATAAAAGGAGAAAAGGGGGAATAAGTTTATAGTCCCTTATCTGGGCTGAGAGGTTTGGCATCATCCTCTTCATCAAGGTCGATCCCTGAGTCAGTGGCTGGATGGATGTTTCTGGCAGGGATCCAGATCAGGATCTGTGAAGTTTCTGGAAAGACACAAGCATACCCTCGGCCCTGCATTAAAACTTTTGCTTTATAATTAGTTCCTTTAGGGTCCAGTTAGTTCTCTCCACTATGGCTTGTCCTTGTGAGTTGTAGGGGATCCCAAGGGAGTGTTTGATTCCCCAAGATTCCATGAAGGATGTGAATTGGGCAGATGTGTATGCAGGGCCATTATCAGTTTTAATTGACCAGGGTATGCCCATGACCAACATAGCAGTTTTTGTCAACTTAATGACATGGGACGCCTTCTCCCCTGAGAAAGCAATAGCAAAAGTAAGCTTAGAGTAAGTGTCCACATGACATGGACATATTTGAGGTTACCAAAGGAAGATACATGGGTAACTTCCATCTGCCAGATAGAATTTGGGGAAAGAACTCGAGGATTGACTCCTTGAGGCTGTAGGGGGCCCAAGTGGGCTGGGGAGGGGTGCATTCCTTACAGGTATGGGTTAAATGTTTGCATTGGTTTAGTGAGAGGTCAGGGTATAGGGTTTTGAGGTTAGTGGGGGATAGATGGAAACTTTGGTGTAAACGTATAGCTTGTTCTAAAGGTGGCAAGGATGAGACAGCAATAAACTTGTCTACCTGTGAATTCCCATCAGCAATAAAGACAGGCAGACCAGTATGTGAGTGAACATGCTCAATAAGTCTGAAGGTGGGTGGCCCATTGTAAAAGGACTTGTTCAAAGTAGGAGTCAATGCCAGGTTCCTGGGCTGCCTTGCGGATGAGAGCCAGATCAGAGAGGGGGGTGGGGTTCCAGGGCCTGGCTGTTGCATGTGGCCCTAGGCAGCAAAGGGGCTTATTGGGGAATTGGAAGTTGTCTGGGTGTGTCCAGAACTGATCAGGCAGAGGTCCTTCCAAGGGTAAAGAGGGGTAGGGGTGGTTGTGAGTGCCACTGCTGCAGGTGGCAGTTTGGGTGGCGGTCTTGGGAGGGATGAGATTTTAAGAGCCACTTTTGGTTCCTCCTTACAGCGTTCATTATGGGCAGAAATGACTTCCTCCATGAAGGAGCCTTTAAGGCTGGCAATTATGGCAAGGAGGATAGGAAAGAATAAGGTGGGGGTGTGCCCCCTTCATAAACCTCATGCTTCTTCATGAGGAAGAGAAGCCGGGACCAAATGGAAGTGTCCCAGATGTTCTCTGTACTAATCCACGGGGCTAAAACAAGAGTTTCATCCCAAAAGCTATGGAAGTCCTTTTGTTTCACTTTTAAGCCACATTGCAGGATGAGGGCCTTAAGAGCCTGCAATTGCAGAGTCCTCTGGTGGGGAGGGAGGTTACCCATTATGGCGTGGTAGTGTTGGGACACTCCTGAATCAAGGAGACTGAGAAAATAATAACCCAGATCAAAAATGATAGCCCAATGGATGATCATGCAAACCACAACTCTTAATGCCAGGGCCAGCTGAAACATATGGATAGAATGTTTAGGACCCATGTGTCTTGTGCTTAGTGGGGGACTTCTGTGGGTCATTACTCCACGGCCATATGCCCACACAGTGTCTCTGGGGAAGCTCAGCCAAAGACCTCACCTTGGTTCAGAAATCAGGTGGGTCAGACCCTTATGTGATTTCACCAAAAGAACCAATAGTGGAGGGGCTGACATGGGTTTCAGGACTGTGCAGTGATGTGTGTCTTTCTACCGGGGAAAAGGATGAACAAAAGGAAAAGGGGGGAGGATGCGGCTGCCAGCTCACTCTCTGGCAGCCATCAGCACACAGAATAGCAAAGGGCCTACTCAGTGGACGATCAAGAAGGGGGTGTATTGCCAAACGCTGAGGGGGCTACCCGCTGATGATCAAGGAGGGGGCATCTCACCAACGCAGAGGGGGCAGAGGGTCCCTGTGTGGGTGCCAGATATTGGGGTCCCCCCTAGGGCCAGTCCAGGAGGGATGGCAGGGTATCTGCCAAGTAGGGGGTGAGAGGCATGGAGTCACAACACAGTCTCTGGGAGTTGGGTGGAAGCAGCAGAGGGCGAGCTGCTGCAAACTCATTTATTCAAGAAAGTGTAGGGGGTTTTAAGGGGTTTGGCTGGCCAATCATTGTATGGGGTGGTCCCCTTTTTGTGACCAATGACAGCCTGTCTCTGAACAGATCATCTCATAGCAGGTTTCTAGCGAGCATGGGACTGTAGCTGTTGTCCCGCCAGACCTGCGCAGACGCCATGTTCACAGAAACCACCTCCCGGTTTCTTCTGACATGCGGTCTGGCTAGGGCCAGACCTGTATTGTGCCATACAAAGGACTCACACTAATCTAGCCTAGGGAGGGATTTGAGTAAAACCACAACAAAATACACTCTTCCTCTGAAAAGTGAAGAGGTATAGGGTTTTTTTTTTCTGCCACTGCAGAGAAGCAGGAGACACTAAGATCTATCAGAAAAGAGAAAATTGTCTAGAATCCCACCAAGGAGCTTACTGACCTGAGCTTCAGGACCAGCCCACATCCTCATGCCCACTCAGTGCCCAGATGCAGGAGCAGAGACCAAACAAGGGGATTTTCCAACCTCATCAGCCTCCTTGCAAAGTCAAGAAATCATCTGAAGGGGAGATAGCTGGACACAGATGGGTCACAAGCTGAGTAGTTCCAGTACAACTCCAGGTTTCCTGCACTCTGCCATCCCCCAACTGACAGAACAGTGACCTTCCTAAGAATGCATTCAGCTCCCAGAGGCAGAGCATCCATCACAGCTGATCAGAGCACCAGATTCAAAGCACAACACGGAGGGATTGAGATGGGCATTCAGCATTGGCGAAGCCAAATGACAAAAAAGCAGGTACATAGGCCTGCACTGTAAGTGCTAATCTCTCTATGCCAGGGCAGGTTATAGGTTTCATATTCTTGGTTGGGTTTACCATTCTCTATTAAACTGGATTTGGGGGTTGACTCTGGTTGCTTTTAATGCTTTCAGACTCTTAGGGCTTTTGTCTTTTTCTTGTGTCATTGGGGGCAGGTTCTGATTCAGACTCAAACTGAACTGGAACCTATTTCAGAACAAAAATCTCAACCTTCCAGCTGACAGGATTAAGGGTGTAGAGCAACATCCCTTAGGGATTTGGGCTTTATAAAGTTTCTGTTTGTTTCCATCCCCACACTTGCATTCCCTGTACTGGTTTTTATTGATTGTGTATATTGCTCAGTTGAATTTTAGAATTTTCCAGTAAAATGCTCCACCCAGCCCACTATAATACTTGAGTAGCAGGCAAACTCAACACCTAGGATTACTTCTGTGGCTGGGACCTTAAACTCCTACTATGAAGGTACATAGAGTTGGACTTCCAAATCTAAAAGCACTATAGATTATTAGAAAACCCAAGCATCAAATCAACACAGGATATAAAGTATGTCCTTATAATTCTCTCAAATTTATCTGTCTCTGTTATTGATATCTCTAATTTTACTGATTTAGGTTTTCTTTTTTTCCAAAGTATCAACACTTTGTGTTGTTGATTCTTTTCTTTTCCTTTTTATTGCCCTGATTTTTGCTATGATCTTTACTATTTTTTTATCTAGTACTTTTGTTCTTATTTTTCTAAGGTCTTCCAAATTCAAATAAATAACTCATTCATTTGAGATCTTTCTGTTTTGCAATGTACTTAACTAAAAGTATTAATTCCCTCATAGGACTGCCTTCATTGTATCCAATAGGCCTTGGTATGTTTTGTTTTTGTTTTCATTGAATTCTAACAATGCTTTTATTTCCTTCTATATTTCTTCTATGAGCCATTCATTATCCAATATTATGTTAATTTCCATGAGTTTTCATATTTTCTGTAGTCTTTTTCTTGTTGATTTCCAGCTTTATTGTATTGTCATCAGATAAGTTACAAGGAGTTAGTTATTTTGTTTGTTTGTTTGTTTGTTTGTTTATTTGTTTGTTATGTTTTTTTTCTAGGTAGGGTTTCACTCTAGTCCAGGCTGACTTGAAATTCACTATGTAGTCTCAGGATGGCCTCAAACTCACAACAATCCTCCTACCTCTGCCTCACAAGTGCTGGGATTAAAGGTGTGGGCCACCATACCCAGATTCAATTTTCTTGTACATGATGAGACTTGCTTTGTGTCCTAATGCATGAAACATTTTAGAGAACATTCTAGGGGCTGCTGAGAAGAATGTGTATTTTGTAATGTTTGGATGGAAAGTTTGTAAATGTTGGTTAGATCCATTTGATCTGTAGTGTCATTTAGCTTCCGTGTTTCTCTGCTTCTATTTTAACCATATGAACTGTTTATTAGTAAGAGTATGGTATTAAAGTCATCCACTTTTACAAAGTTGAAATTTATCTATGATTTTACATCTAGTAAAATTTGTTTTATGAAATTATGTGTATAGTGTTTGGTGTGTCTGTTTTAGAATTACAATGCCCTCTTGGTAGAGTTTTCCCTTAATCAGTGTGAAGTGATCTTCTTTACTGCTTTTTATTAATTTTGGTTTGAAGGCTATTAGAATAAAACCTGTTTGTTTCCTGACTCCATTTGCTTAAAATACCTTTTTATATCCTTTCACCCTAACATAGTCTGCCTTTAATGATGAAGTGAACTTTTTAAAGATTGCAAAAAGATGGACCTTCTTTTCTAATCCAATCTGTTAGTCTGCTTCTTTTGATTGGGGAATTTAGGCATTAATGTGTGGTGTTGGGTATTCCAGCTTTGGTCACTGCCATGCCGCCTCCCCCCCCCCGCCAATCTGAGACTACATAGTGAAATCCAGGTCATCCTGGGCTAGAATGAGGCCCTACCTCAAAAAACCAAAAGAGAGAGAGAGTGAGTGAGTAAAGGAAAAACAGGAAGAATAACAAAACAAGAAGAATGGCAAAAAATAAATGCACATCTTTCAATAATAATTCTCAATATCAATGGCCTCAATGCCTCAACTAATAGATACAGGCTTGCAGACAGGGTTAAAGGTAGGATCCTTCATTTGTTGCCTCCAAGAAATTCACCTTTCCCTAAAAGATGGACACTATCTTAGGGTGAAAGCCTGGAAAACAGTATTTCAAGCAAATGGGCCTAGAAAACAAGCAGGTGTTGCTATTGTAATATCTGACAGAAGACTTCAAACCAACATTAGTTAGTAAAGATAAAGAAGATCACTTTATAGTGATTAAAGGAACAATCCAACAGGACATTATAATTCTAAACATATATGCACCAAACATTGGGGGGGTCCCAATTTGATCAAACAAACACTATTAGACTTAATGTCACAGATAATACCAAATACAGTTGTAAGTGGGTGATTTCAATACCCCACTCTCATCAATTGGCAGGTCATCCTGGCAAAAAACAAACAGAGAACCATCTGGATTCAATGAGCACATACAACAAATGGTCCTAACAGATATCTACAGAACATTCCGTCCAAGTGCTGCAGAATATGTATTCTTTTCAGAAGCATGTGGAACATTCTCTAAATTAGACTATATATTAGCACACAAAGCAAATCTTAACAAATACAGAAAAATTGAAATAATTGCTTGCATTCTATCTGATCACAATGGGATGAAACTACAAATCAATATGGAAACTAAATAGTACACTGCTAAATGATGAATGGGCCAATGAAGAAATCAAGAAGGAAATTTTAAAAGTTCATAAAATCAAATGATAATGAGAACACAATAGACCAAAACCTTTGGAACACAATTAAGGCAGTCCTAAGAGAAATTTATAGCTCTAAGGGCCTATATTAAGAAATTAGAAAGGTGGCAAGTAAGCACTTTAATGCTTCACCTTAAGGCCTTGGACAAAGAACAAGGCAAGCCAAAAATCAGTAGATGGGAAGAAATAATAAAGATTAGAGCAGATATTAATTAACTAGAAACCAAAAAGAAAAAAAAGAATCAATGAAACAAAGAGTTGGTTCTTTGAAAGGATAAACAAAATTCATAAACCATTAGCAAATATAAACAAAAGAAAGAGAGAAGAAACACTAATAAAAAAATAGAGATTAAAAAAGCCACCATTACAACAGATACTAAAGAAATTCAGAAAATCATAAGGACATACTTTAAGAAAATCTGAAATAAATAAATTATTTCCTTGGTTTAGATGATCTATCAAAATTAAATCAAGATGAGATAAACCATTTAAACAGACATAAAACAAGCATAGAGATAAAAACACTTATAAAAAAATCTCTGAATTAAAATAATTCCAGGTCCAGATGGATTCACAGGTAAATTTTACCAGATCTTCATGAAAGAACTAAAACTACTGCTTCTCAAACTTCTCTATAAAACAGAAAAGGAAGGAATACTGTCAAACTCCTTCTATGAAACCAGAATTACCCTGATACCAAAAACAAAGACAGAACAAAAAAAGAAAATTACAGACCAATATCTTTCATAAACATAGATGCAAAAATTCTCAACAAAATACTGAAAAGCAGAATGCAAGAATATATCCAAAAGATCATTCACTCCACCAAAGTAGGCTTTATCCCAGAGAAGCAAGGATGGTTCAACAAACACAAATTGATAAATTTAGTACACTATATAAATTGACTGAATAACAAAAATCACGTGATCATCTCAATAGATGCAGAAAAGGCATTTGACAAAATCCAACATCCCTTCATGGTAAATGTCCTAATGAAACTGGGAATAGAAGGAACATACCTTAACATAATAAAGGCTATTTATGACAAACCTACAGCCAACCTAATACTAAATGGGGAAAACTTTAAGCTTTTCCACTAAAATCAGGGACAAGGGCATTCACTCTCCTGACTTTTATTTAATATAGTACTGGAAGTTGTAGCTATAGCAATAAGGCAAGAGACACTCATTAAAGGGATATAAAACTACTTTGAGATTATATCTCACTCCTGTCAGAGTGGCTACCATCAAGAAAATAAATGACAATAAATGTTGGTGAGGATGCAAAAAAAAGAGGAACCCTTCTACACTTTTTGGTGGGAATGTAAACTAGTATAGCCATTGTGGAAATCAGTGTGCAGGTTTCTGAGACAGCTAACAATAGATTTACATTATAACCCAGCTATACCACTCCTAGGCATATATCCTAAAGACTCATTGTACTACCTTAGAGATACTTGCATATCTATGTTTATTGCTGATCTATCCACAATAGCTAGGAAATGGAACTAGCCTAGATGTCCCTCAACTGATAATGAACTGGATAATGAAGATGTAGTACATTTAGACAATGCAGTTCTGTTCAGCAGTAAAGAAAAACAAAATTATGAAAATTTCAGGGAAATGGATGGATCTGGAAATGATTATGCTAAGTGAGGTAAAACAGGTCCAGAAAGCCAAATGCTATATATTCTCTCTCACATGTGGATCCAAGCTACAAATGGTTAGACATGTATGTGACTTGGAGTAAAATTCAGTATCAGAGGCAAGTAAGAAAGAGACTATAAGGGATGGAGGAGAGGGGAGGGCTTAAAGGGATTTTTTTTATATATGTAAATAGATGAACAGATTACTGGGGGTGGAATGGCCTAAGTGAGGTCAGGGGAAGAGATTGAGTAAAGGAAATGTGGGGGAAGGGTTAATTAAAATTCAAGAGAGTATGTATGCATAAGCCATATGGAAACCTACTTTTTGGGCAATGTCATACCCAGAAGCCATAGACTGTTACTAGAAAAATTTCAGTGTCAGGGATTGGCTACCTTCTGGTGAATTGTTTACCAGGGAAAGCCCTGATGCCCCAAAATATTATAGGCCATTGTTAAGGTTTTTGGTTTCCCACCAGAACTACATAGTAAGACTCTATTACTGAAGACTCCACATGCTTGGGCTGGAAAGATCACTGAGAAATCAATCTGGAACTGAGCTGAAAACCTCCTCCCTGTAGACTAGCTGACAGAAAGCTGGAAATTGTCAAAAAAAATAAATAAAAATAACTTTTTTAGTGGTTATAAATTCTTTTACCCTGATTTTATCATAGAAAGTATTTCTTTATTCTATTTTGGTAGGTATAGTAGTATGGGTTAGCAACTGTCCTCTTTCAATACCTGGAATATTTCATTCCAAGCCCTTCTGGCTTTTAGAGTTTCTATTGGGGAAAAAAAAAAAAACTATTGGTTAGTCTGATGATCCTGCCTTTGTATGTGAATTAATGTTTATATCTTGTGGCTTTTAGTGCCTTCTTTGTTCCATGTATTTAATGTTTCAACTACAATGTGGAATAGTGGTATTTCTTTTCTGGTCCTATTTGGTATCTGTAATGTCTCTTGTACCTGGATGGGCGTCTTTTTCCCTAGATTAAATTGTTTTTGACTAATTGGTCCAATTCATCTACCTTGTCTTCAAGGCCTGATATTTGTCCTCCACTTGATCCATTCTATTAGTGAAGCTTTCTATGGAGCGTTTTATTTGAGTTCATGTGTATTTCATTTCCACTTCATTTCTGTTTGGTTGTTCTTTGGGATTTCTATCTCTTCATAAATTTCCCTTTTTATGTCCTGGTTTGGCTTCCTCATTTTATTTATCTGTTTTTGCAGTCTTGGAATTCATTTAAGTGTTTATTTGTGTCCTCTGTAATTCATTTAAGATTCAATTCATGCATTTTCCCATGTCCTCCGTGCATGGTTTGTACATATATAATTCTTCTGAGTTCTTTGTCTTAACTTTCCACTAAATAGCTGTCATGGAGGGGGACTATACTATGGGATTAGTAATTCTTGGGTGAGACATATTTAGCTTTGACTTTCATGCTACTCTTTCACAATGAGACCTTCCCATCTGGATCTAGTGCACTTACCAGATCTTTTCTTCATATCTGTGTTAAGTGAGCATTTTGTGGTTGGTGTTTCTTTGTGTTTGCTTGACTTTGCTCTATTTTGTGCTATTTGATGTTCAGTCATGGAGATAACTGGCACTGCTTCATAGATAGGGTAGGTGAAATGATCTAAGTTTAGCTATAGCTGTTTCCAGACTCATGCGCAGGACTCCAACTCCCATGGCAGAGACAATGTCAGGGCAGTAAGGGGGCATGGAACTAAGAGCAAGCATCTGTTCCCAAACGTGAGCTCAGGACCCTGGCTCCAGTGGTAGAAGTGTCAGTGGCCCCTGGAAGAGGAAGGGGAGAAAAAAATTGTGTTTTTGTCTGTTATCATAATATAAAAAGAGTATTGGAAAACAGTAATAAAATATTTTAATAAAAATAAATAAATCCCAGTCCCTTCCTTGGAAAACAAAATATAAAAGGTTTCTTGTTTTGTTGAAACAAAAAAAGATCTACTGTATCATAAAGGTAAGGTGATTTTATAAAATGGCATTTCTGATAGATATAGGTGAAGATAATCTGTGACAATTGATTCACACATTACTGAACTGAAATGTACGAAGAATCTGAAAACAAGCTGGGCATAGGAGCACATGCCTTTAATTCCAACACTCAGGAGGCAGTTGGGAGGATTGCTATGAGTTCAAGGCCACTCTGAGACTACATAGTGAATTCCTCCACAGCCTAGGCCAGAGCATGACTTGACTTCCAAAACAACAAGAACAATAATAATAATAATAATAATAATAATAATGATAGCAACACCAGGTGGGCGAGATGGCACATGCCTTTAATCCCAGCACTCAGGAGGCAGAGGTAGGAGGATCACTGTGAGTTCAAGGCCACCCTGAGACTGCATAGTTAATTACAGGCCAGCCTGGGCCAGAGTGAGACCCTACCTCAAAAAAACAAAAAACAAACAAACAAAAAAAAATCCCACAGGGTATGCATAAGTAAGCCAGATCTCCCTGTTCCCCAGCTACTCCCAGTTTTCTGGTACCAGTAGATTCCCCTGAGGCTGGCTGGAGCTGCCTGGACCCTGCAAGCTTGCTACAGAAGCACACCCCTTGCTCTGCCTTCCTGATTGAAGGTTCTCTGGGTGCCTAATGCCAGTATTCCCTGCTCTAGAGGGTGCACATGTGGAGTGAGTAGGCCAGAGCTCCTGGCTGGTTCCCCACCTCCCAGTTCCCTGGCTCTAGTACCTTTGTTGCTGCCTTGGGGAGGCCTGGTCCCTGTATGTGTATCAAACAGGCATTTTGCTCTGGTATCCTGATTGGACCCTGGGTACCTGAATCCCTATTCCCCTGAGTCAGAGGGTTCATGGGCCACTGTAGGAGCTGGTGTCTTGCCCCTGGCTCTACAGCTTCCTAGCTCTTAATTACCCAACCCATGATCCCCATGTACTGAAGAGTAAGTGCAAGTGGAGTGAGTATGTCAGAGCTCACAATTTCCCAAATATCTTTGATGTACCTGCAATCTCGACAATCTGTGCATCTGTGGTTATAACCCCATCGTACACCAGTACACCAATCCAGTTCACATTTAAAACAGAACACCTCTGAAGATCCTACAAGGACAAAACCTTGCTTCCTCCTCAATAGAATAAAACATTTCCCCAAGATGGGTAGACCACAACACAAAAAAGCCAACAAAAGTCAGAAAACAGAGATCTCCACCAAGGATGTCTAGTCCCAATGAAATCATAGAGAAATCAACAGAAATTCAATCCTAAAATGAAAGCACAACAACCAATGAGACCCTGATCAAAGGAATTGATGAACTGGAAACAAACCATAAAAAAAAAAATTGTATCAGTGAAATTGAACAGAATCATCTCTTAGAGCATTCAGTTTTTGACAGTAGGCTTAACTTGATTGAATAAAACATTAGAGCCCTCAAAAGAGATATAAATGAACTGAAGGTGAGTCAACAAATGGAAGATCTCAGTAACCAATTGATTAAGCTTAATGAAGACTTGATCAAATGCAAGAATAAATTCCAAGAAGCATCAAGGAAATCAGAAATTGAACTGAAATCATACCTCAAAAAAGATATGGACACAATACAAAATAACACAACAGAAAACAAAAATCAAATAGACCATATAAAACCTCTCTAAAATGCCTCACTAACAGAGTTACTCATGTGGAACTTAGGTCAAGGAACTATAGCTACTTGATCTTTGACAAAGGTGCCAATAATAATGTAGACTGGAGAAAAGACAGCATCTTCCACAAATGGTGCTGGACAAATTGGAGGACCATATGTAGAAAAGTGGAACTAGAACCACTTATCTCTCCATACACAAAATCAAGTCCAGATGGATTAAAGACCTCAATATAAGACCTAAATCCTTGTCCTACTGGAAGAAAAAAAAAATAGGAGGCATTCTCCATGATATAGTAATGGGGAAAGACTTCCTGAACAAAACCCAAGTAGCCCATGAAATTAAACAATCACTCTACCAATGGGAACACAGGAAGCTAAAAGAGCTTTTGCACAAACACATCATAAAAAGAGCCAACAGATTACCCACAGAATGGGAGAAAATCTTTGCCAGTTATACCACTGACAAAACCCTAATATTTAGAAACTACAAAGAACTCAAAAAACTAAACAATAAAAAATCAAACAGCCCGCTCTAAAAATGGGGCAAAGAAATGAATAAAGAGTTCTCAGAGGAAGAATTATAAATGGCTAACACACATTTAAGAAAATGTTCAACATTGGGGAGAGGGGAGGGAAATACCATGGTTTGTTGTCTGTACGTATAGAAGTTGTCAATAAAAAATTTAAAAAAAAGAAAATGTTCAACATGCTTAACCATTAGAGAAATGCAGATTAAAACAACAATGAGAACACACCTCACTCCAGTAAGGATGGCATTCATTTAAAAAATCTCACAATGACAAATGTTGTTGAGGATGTGGGAAAAGAGTAACCTTCATCCACTGTTGGTAGGAATGTAAATTTTGTGCAAACACTATGGAAATCAATCTGGAGATTCTTTAAAAGGATGAACACAGAGCTACCAACAGACCCAGTTATTCCCTTACTGGGTATTTATCCTAAATGATCCATTCATCAATACAGAGATATTTGCTCAACCATGCTGATAGCTGCTCAATTCATTACAGCTAAGAACTGGAATCAACCCAGATACCCACTATTGACTGAATGGATAACAAAGTTGTGGTACATTTACTTAATGGAATTCTACTCAGCAGTATGAAAAAATGATACAAAAAACTGTAGAAAAATGGACAGACTTGGAACAGATTATACTCAGCAAACTCACACAATCACAGAAAGACAAACACCACATGTTCACTTATCTGCAGTTCCCAACCTGGACCTGAATGAGTAGACATACCTGATAGGTAACTCAGGGCCCAGACAATAGGGATGAAGGGTTACAGGGGAAGGGAAGAGGAAGAGGGAAAATAAACACAAAAGTAAAACAAAATGATCTGATACCATAGAAACCGTTATCCTTGGAGATAGATAGCCTAAAAGATATAACCCTCAAAAGGAGTAAGGGGAGCACCTGAAAAGTAGGGCTCTGTTGAGGGTAGGATGATGCCTAAGCTTAAAAGATATATTTTTTTCTGTCTATGTACCAGAGATTGGTTGCTACTCACATTGAGCTGTTGATCAGAGAGGCCTATGAGGTCCCCAAATCAAGACAGGTTTGTGTCAAAGCATTTGATTACCCACCTGAGGAAAAAGCTAAGACCCTATTGCTGAAGACACCATATGCTGCTGACACAGGGCACGGAACTAGCTGGAATTCAGGGGAAAAAAAGCCAGTCCCTAGACAGCCTGTCTAGTCTGCAAAGCACTACATGATGTCCTGGGAGAAAAATGGGATGGGAGAAAAGAGGGCTGGAGGGATGTCTTAGTGGTTAATATGCTTGCTTGCAAAGCCAAAGGACCCAGGTTTGATTTTCCAGGACCCACATAAGCTAGATGCATAAGGGAGCACATGCATCTGGAGTTCATTTGTAGTGAGTGGCTGGAGGCCCTGGGGCACCCATTCTCTCTCTCTTTCTCTCTCTCTACTTGCCTATTTTCCTCTCTTTCTCTCTCTCTCTCTCTTTCTCTCTTTCTCTCTCTCCCTCTCTTTCTTCTTGGTTTTTCGAGGTAGGGTCTCATTCTGTTCCAGGCTGACCTGGAATTCACTATGTAGTCTCAGGGTGGCCTCAAACTGGAACTGGAATCTGTACTGATCACCCAACTCATTTGGTAACAGACACCTAAGAAAAAGCAGAGTATATAAAAAGGGAGGGAGAAACTGTTTGCAACTTTATTTTTAAGTTCCCACTTAAAATATTAGGAGAATGCTGCTGATATCTTGCCCTCAGAAAATCCAGATTTACCTCAACAAAGCATCTCGCAGAGCATGTGTAGTGACTGAAGAGCTAATGTGAACATGGAGCCAAGCTTCTTGTTGTCAGGTTTCCAAGTATGATTGATGAATGCGTAATTTGTAAAGACGCAATTACTAAAGACTGAATACAAAAGATGAATATCTTCTTCAGTGCAAGTGGATTTTTTGTATAACAATAAAGAAAAACTGAAGAAATAATTCAGTTCAAATGTAAGCAAAAATGTAAAATGAATAGTTAAGATATTTGTATATTACTGATGTCATTCCATTTCCTATGCTAGAGTACATTATTCTTTTCATGTATTTATGTGTGGTGTGTATGCATGTGAACATGTGTGATTGTATGTGAATAGGTACACATGCGTATGGGTATGTATGTGGGTGTGTGCATTCATGCATGCTTGTGAGCATGCATGGCCAGAAAGAACTCAATGTCAGATGTCTTTTTGTATTGCTTTCTATATTATTATTATTATTTTCTTTTTTTGTAGCTTTTGAAGGAGGATCTCACTCTAGCCTGGGCTGACCTGGAATTCACTATGTAGTCTCAGGGTTGCCTCAAACTCAAAGCAATTCTCCTACTTCTGCCTCCCACATGCTGGGATTAAAGGCGTATGCCACTACACCTACCTTTTATTATTATTATTTCTTAAACAAGACAGCAATTTAAACTTTATTATTGCCTTTGGTAAATTAAATTTTCTTCTGAAATCTTTGATCCTAAAACCTTAATTCCTTCTCCATGCTTTTTATTTAAATAGCTATTTCTTTCTAAGTTGTTCATGTTCTTGTTATTATTACTATTATTATCAACATATTTTGTATGGCTACATTATGTGTTGGTACCCTCTTTTCTTCATTATTTACTGGACAGCATCTCTCAGTGAACCTGAAGCTCACTGAGATATGCTAACTAGTTAGATTACCATAAATTCTACCTATCTCCACATCCTGAGTGCAGGGTATGCTACCACATCCTGTTTTCATAATGAGTACTAGGGGTCCAAACTAAAGCCCTAACACTTGCTGGCAAGCACTTTACCAAGTGAGTCATTGTCCCAGCTGAAGAATAATTTATGATTTTCATGGACTATTCTTTAGAGAATTTTTAAATTCACAGCAAAATTAAGAGGATGCTGAGATTTAACATTTTCCAAAAATTCACAGCTTCCCCTGTATCAGCATCCTTCAGTGAGTTTTCTTTATTTTTATTTGATGAATCTCTGTTGGCACACTATCATTCAGGGTCCAGGGTTTTTAAAAAGTTTATGATGACATGTATCTAATGTTAAAATATCATATATATAGTAGTTTCATAAGCCTAAAAAGGTGTGCTCTTCTATTCAGGTCTCTGTTACTCATAAGCCTCAACTAATCACTGATCTTTGTGCTGCCTTCATTGTGGCTTTCTAGAGTGTCAAACAGTTGGAATGAAAATACTATGCAGCCTTCAAGCTGAGTTCTCTAACTCAACAATATACAGTTAACATTCCTCCACATCTTTTCATGACTTATTATCTTATTTGTAGTTTGAATCATTTTCTGTTGTCTGGCTACTCAAAAGTGAATCAATATGCCTCTGAGAAATAATTTGATTGCTTTCAACTTTTAGCAATTACAAATAATATAATTATTTATAATTTTTATAATTATTATTTTCAGGTTTATGCTATGTATAGAAGTTTTCAACTGTTGTTTAATACAAAAGAATGGTTTAATACCACAGAATATGATTTCTGTATTGTATAAGAGTGTGTTTGGTCTCATCCAGGATGGGTTCTGACCACAAGAGGGCAGTGCTTCCTTTGACCAAAGTACTGCTGGCACCTAGAACAAGGTGAATAGGAGCTGCCAGAGGAAGGGCATTCTTTGTGTTTCATATTACAGCAAGGATTTCATTGGCTGTAAAAACAGAAGATGCTAGCTGGGTGTGGTGGCGCACGCCTTTAATCCCAGCACTCGGGGGGGAGGGGGCAGAAGTAGGAGGATCACCATGAGTTCGAGGCCACCCTGAGACTACATAGTGAATTACAGGTCAGTCTGGGACAGAGTGAGACCCTACCTCAAAAAAACCAAAACAAAAAAAAAAGGACTGGAGAGATGGCTTAGTGGTTAAGGCACCTGCCTGCTAAGCCTAAGAACCTGGTTCCAATCTCCAGGTCCCTCGTTTAGCCAGATGCAAAGTGATGCATGGGCGCAATGCTGCACTTGACCACAAGGGGGCGCACACATCTGGATTTAGTTCACAGCAGCTGAGAGACTGCTGGCACGCCCATCTCTACCTGTCTCCCTCTCCCTGTCTCCCTCTCCCTCTCTGTCTGTCCAAAAGTTTTCTTTGCAAATAAAGGATTCTGAATACCACGGTGCCATTCACCCACCTGTAGCCTGTACCTAAAATTTGCTGAGAGACCCAAAAATACATCCTTTCATAAGAATTCCAAGAGCACTTACTCCAACTTTGCTGTGAGCAAAAGGAAATAGGCGGAGGTATTTTTAAAACATCATTTCAAATGTTTTATTGGCGGTCCATGTGCATGTGAGAAATGTGTTCAAATACTATCTAATTGTATTTTGCATGAAATGCATGTATTACCTCAGTTAAAAATACTCCAAAAACTTGATGCCAGAAAAAAATAAAGAACACAGTTAAATGCTTCCTTTAGCTCTTTGTAGACTTTTACAAAGATATAAAGCAATGTAAAATTTTGAAAGCTAGAACTATCAAATTCAGTACTGAAAGGAAATATATTTCAACATCTCAAAAATTAGCTTACAACAAACATGCAGAGGATGAAATCAGGGAATCTCTCCCATTCACAATTGCCTCAAAAATAAAAAGTACCTTGGAATAAACTTAACCAAGGAAGTGAAGAATCTCTACAATGAGAACTTTAAAATACTCAAGCAAGAAATTGGAGAAGACACAAGGAAATGGAAAGACACCCCATGTTCTTGGATTGGAAGATTCAATATTGTGAAAATGGCAATCCTACCAAAAGCAATCTACACATTTAATGCAATCCAATGGCATTAGTCACAGAAATAGAAAAAACAATCCTAAAATTCATCTGGAAGCACAAAAAACCTCGAATAGCCAAAACTATTTTGGACAACAAAAATCAGGCTGGTGGTATCACCATACCCAATTTTAAGTTTTATTACAAAGTCATAGTATCAAAAACAGCATGGTATGGGCACAAGGACAGACATGTAGATCAATGGAAGAGAATAGAAGACCCAAATATTAATCCAGACAGCTACAGCCACCTGATTTTTGACAGAAATGCCAAAAATATTCATTGGAATAAAAAAGATATATTCTTCAACAAGTGGTGCTGGGAAAAATGGATATCTCTATGTAGAAGGATGAAAATAGATCCTTGTCTCTCCATGCACAAGAATCAAGTCCAAGTGGATGATGGACCTTAATATCAGACCTGAAACTCTGCAACTGCTACAGTAAAAGGTAGGGGAAACCCTTCAACATATTGGCATAGGCAATGACTTTCTGAATATAACCCCAATTGCTCAGGAAATAGAACCACTATTCAACAACTGGGATCTCATGAAGTTTCAAAACTTTTGGTGATCCTCATGCCAATACACCAGAAAGCCAAGAAAGTATCTGCTACCCTGGCAGGGGCAGTGGGCCCTGATGATTATGAAGACAAAGAGTCATGGCTATCTAATATGAGCCAGGAAAATATGACTAATACTCAGAAAATAACTTTTACCAGTTTCATACCTGTAACTGCTGTAAAGAAACACCTATGGCCTAACAATGGCAGAATACCCAGCGTTTAGTCCCTACAGGAATGAAAGTCTGTTACCTCCCAAGAAAAGAAATCATGATCAGCAAAGAATTAGCAAAAGATAACAATGATCAAGAATGAGTGATAGTAGAAGGAAATAACAAAGCAAACTAAAACCTTGGAATCAACTCTGACAACTTTAGCCTATCCCACTAGCCCTTTTTTAAAGTTTTTGTCTTTCAAATACTAAGAGGCTGGTGGTGTGGCTGCAAAGTCCAAGGAGATCTGGGTAGGGCAAGGAATGGGCTATACAGATGCTATTGGCACCTCCACTCCTATCTTCTTGACAAGCACTTCTACACACTGAGCATGGCTTACTAAATATTCAGCAACTCTAAGTTCCACACTTTGGTGTGGGGAGCAACATGAATAGTTGTCAGGGCATGCTAGAAATGCCAGAGTTTGTGTTCCAAAAGCAATCTTCAGTCACTGATGGAGGAAATTTACAGATAATTTCTCCAGACTCTTCACGCTGACCTTGGAGCAACTCCATTATGTCACCCTGTGTCTCAGAATTGCCCTGGCAGGTTGATCTCCAGTTGGCCATAGTAGTAGCTAGCTTTTGGTACAGATTTTCCCTTCTTCAGTTCACTTCCAGCAGTGTTCCTAGAAGAAGCTGCAATGAGCTATGTACACACAAATATTTTGTCTTGGAACTGGCTTTGAGGGACTCAAGTCATGGGGCCATCATGGAGATTAGCTTCTTCCATTGCTATCAAACTGGGCTCTGGAGCATAAGGTATTGTATTCACCTCATTCAGAGCTAGCTCCAACCCTCCCACCTTCCTGAATGGTTCTGAATGGGGACACCCAGACCTGTGCTCCCCAGGCAGCACTGTCTGTACTAGTATACTCATTCAGGCTTCCAGCTTGGGGCACCACCTCTGGCATTACATAGATCTTTGTGATTTGCTCTGGAAAAGCACATTTCTAATCAATCAGTGTGAGGCTTTTTATGTTTTTTCTTTTCCTATTTTATTAAATTTAAATGAGTTGTGAAAGTTACATATAAATATAAACTAAATTTTTTTAGCAATTTGTGATGAGAATACCTGCAGCGGCTTTTACAGACCTATTTATTTATTTATTTATTTATTTATTTATTTACTTAGGTAGGATCTTTCTCTAGCCCAGGCTGGCCTGGAATTCACTATGTAATCTCACAATGAAACTCATGGTCATCCTCTTCCTGGGCCTCCCCAGTGCTGGGATTTAAGGTATGTGCCACCACATCAGCTACTCTTTCAGAGCTTCTTTTTGTCATTTTTTTATTAACAACTTCTGTAATTATAGACAATAGACCATGATATTTCCCTCCCCTTCCTGACTTTCCCCTTCACAACTCTAGACTCCATCATATCTCCTCCCTCTCTCAATTGGTCTCTTTTATTTTGATGCCATCATCTTTTCCTTGTATTATGAGAGTCTTGTGAAGGTAGTGCTAAGCATTGCAAGGTCATGGATATTGAGGCCAATTTGTTTCTGGATGATTGAATTGCAAACAGTTCTACACTTTCTTTGGCTCTTACATTCTTTCTGCCACCTCTTCCACAATGGACCCTGGGACTTGGAAGGTGTGATGGAGATGGTTCAGTGCTGAGCACTCCTCAGTCACTTCTCAGCACTATGGTGCCTTCTGGGTCATTCCAGTGGTCACTGCCACGCTGAAAAGAGAATCTTCTCTAACCAAAAGTGAGAGTAGCATCGATATATGGATATGAACATTAAAAAAAGTGTTTACAGGGCAGTTTGGTGAGCATAAATATTCATTTAGCTAGAAAAAGTAGACATTACACTTCTAGAGCTCATGACCACCCCCCCATCCACCATGGGCTTTTTCCAAACTTCTTGATGCAGCACAAGCAAACCCTGTTTTCTAAATATCCACAGAAAATATAAACACAATTAAACATTTCATATTCTGCTGTCATTTATTTATGAATTTAGTCAGTTATTTTCTCTAATAAGCTATCTTTTTTTTTCATTCTTTACATCAAGAAATTGTAAAAATCAAAAAATAAATGTATCGAGCTGGGAGATGGCATACCAGGTAAGGTGCTTGCTAGCAAAGCTAAAGGACCAAGGTTCAATTCTCCATTGGTGGATGCATCTAGAGTTTGTTTTCAGTGGCTGGAGGCCCTGGGGAACCCATTCTCTCTCTCTCTCTCTCTCTCTTTCTCTCTCTCCTCCCTATTTATCTGTCTCTCAAATAAAATATTTTTTAAATTAAATATATCAATATAACAGGTATATTTTTATTACCCAACATTAATTAAATCTCCATATCTGAACATACCTGCTTTTGTCATTTTTATAAAAAAATTTGCCAACTTATTTCTTCTTTTTCATCCCAGACTGAAAGAACTCAGTTAACACTATTAATTATTTATTTTCATTTTAATCTATAACCAAAGGCCTACGTTCTGAAAAAAAGGGGGTGTTGGAAAATCTTTCTTCAGTGAAACATAATCACTCATCCACCTGTAAGAGCACTTCCTGTTTTGAAGAACTGCCGCCAAGCACAGGAGATAATCTAGATCAGAGCAGGAGACTTCACTTGCAGGGGACAGCTATCAACATGACAAGTGTTTGCTTGCTGTGGGCCATTGTGTTCTCTACCTGTATGGGTAAGGAAAGTATAGTTATTTACTTATAATAGTATCTAATGGGGTTTTGCAGAAAGAGGGAAGTTTAATAGGGCAAAAGCTGTATTGCCTCTTAAAGCCTAGCTTCCAGGTGGCATAAGGCTAATATCCACTGCCTGGGGCTTGAATCAGAGGAAAGATGTGTAGGGATGGCAACCAGAGTTGGGGTCTGTTTTTCTCTCTGACATAATGCCCCAGTAGAGTCATTTCTCTTCTTTCCCACAGGAACCAGTATGGCCCAGACAGTCACTCAGTCTCAACCACAAATGTCTATGCAGGAGGCACAGTCTACAACCATGGGCTGCACATATGACACCAGTGATACTAATTACTATTTGTTCTGGTACAAACAAGTTCCCAGCAAGCAGATGACTCTCATTATTCGCCAAGAAGCTTACAAGCAGCAGAATGCGACAGAGAATCGCTTCTCTGTGAACTTCCAGAAAGCAGCAAAGTCCTTCAGTCTCAAGATCTCAGACTTGCAGCTAGGGGATGCTGGGACGTATTTCTGTGCTCTCATGGAAAGCACAGTGATACAAGCAACAGAGAGAGCTGGCAAAAACCTCAAACCTCAGCATCTGTGCAAACATGGGGAGAAGAGGCTGGGGTAATAGGAACATAGAGATAAAGACCTATTTTCCTCTTGTTGAGAATAAAAAATACTCACATTTGACTATAGGAAACAGGGATGATTGTAGAAACCTCTAAAATATCGTAAATATGCATGCAAGTAAGAGGAAGTCCAGCTCAAGAAAACTGAATCTAAAAAAACAAAACTCAGCTAACAAAATTTTTAAAAGCTCAAGGAAGAGCTGGATCCAAGTACTCACTGTCATAAATTATATGTCTTTTATCGCTTGGCTCTTCTTTATACAGGCTTTATTATAAAGCAAGTTCAGGCCAAAGTAATGGTCAAAACAGCCACTTATGGGGCTAGAGAGATGACTTAGTGGTTAAGGTTCTGCCTGCAAAGCCTAAGGACCCCGGTTCAATT
>PVKW010029606.1:0-15618 GCA_004027895.1 Orientallactaga bullata
ATGCCTTCACAAGACCCTCATAATAGAAGAAAAAGATGATGACATCAAATTTAAAGAGAGACTAATGGAAAGAGGGAGGGAAGATGAGAGAGAATGGAGTTCTAAAGGGGAATGGGGGGAGGGGAGGAAAATATCATGGATTTTTGTACCTAAGTACAGAAGTTGTCAAGAAAAAATATTTTTAAAAATGGAAGAAAAGAAAGAATAAATAAATAAAGTTTTTTCATGGTTAAGGAGATATTGACAGGTAAATTAATGAGGTGAAATGTTTTGGGCATCTATTTATACCCTAAAATAGTGATTATTTAGAAAATGTTTAGGTATAGCGGGCATAATTTAGAATGTTCTACTTGGCACAGAAACATGAACTGTGAGTTTTCTGAGTCACAGAAATGAAATTGCAGTCAAGCAAATTAATAAAGAATAGCTGTGTGATATAACTTACCATCTAATAGCAGATAAGGGCTGAGAACCACACTGGCAAATCTATCAGCCTTAATAGCCTAAACACACACACACACACACACACACACACACACACATAAAATTTGGGGAGAAGGTCTTGGTATATTGTTGACTTGCTGGAATTTGTGTTTCTATTGTTTCAGCCTCCTAAGTGCTAAGAGTATAGGTATGTACAATCATGGCCAGATTTAGCTTGCTTTATAAAAATTGATTACTATTATATTTTCCTTAAGCATCCCAACACTTCATGTGTTATAAGTTTTTAGTCAGTGGACCCCTATAAAGAACCTTATCTTCTTCCTACTAGCAAGAACTAAAACTTACATATCTATAATCTCTTTTTTAAAATGTGGGGTCCTGGAGAGATGGCTGAGTAGATAAAGCACATTTTGTGCAAGCATAAGAACCTGAGTTCAGATCCTCAGACCCACATAAAATCAGATGCTATAGTGTGAACATATGCAATCCCAGTGTGTGGTAAGGAGACAGAAACAGGAGGACCACCTAGAAGCTTGTGGGCCAGCTAACCTTGTAAATGCAGCAGTAAACAAAGGTCATGCCTGAAAACAATGTGGAAAATGAGAACCCAGAAATGGAAGTTGTCCTCTGACCTCCACATGTGCATCATGACTCCCCAAAAACCCTTTTTATTTGCAAATTTTTATTTGTTTTTCACCTCAGAGGTAGTTGGATTTATTCATAGATATTGTCCTACCCACTTACTGAATTTGAAATGAGAGTGTTACATGTACAATGTGTGAACTGACTGGTTTCCTGGCTGAGCACTCTCTCATGGCAGGAAAGAAACAGAAATCACTTTGTTGGAAAACCTTGTAAACAGTGTTGAAGGATTTTTAAGTATTTGCTCCAGATATGCATTCTGAGGCAGGTCTTCACCAAGAGATCACGGTTTCTTAATGATTGGTATTCCACCACTCACACATCACATTCTAATTCAATAAAATGAAAAAAAAAGTTTCAAAAGTTTGGCACTTTAGCACCTATATAATTTTCTCAGAAATATTTTAATATACTTTTTTGTAAGGGAACTTTAAAATTTTCAGCATAATATTAGATAGAATAAGTTTCTATACATCTTATATTAAAAGAAGCATTACTTGGTTATTGAATAAGCTTTCTGAGCTACAAGACAAGGGACCCAAGCTTACTATGGCATAGCTGCTGGGTCAAGAAATGCCCGTTCATAGCATTTAACCTCATGAAAGTGCCTAATTCTATCAACAGTATAGTCATTGTTCTTGAGAAAGGAGGGAAGTGCTCATGTGATATCGGGCATGGGCATCCTACGAATATGCTGGCATTAAGAGCTTCTTCTGCTCCTTTTTTTTTTCAGGTGACAGAAAAGTAGAATTCTTTATGGAAACAATGCTGAGATTTTTTTTTTTTTATGTTTCTACTATAGATACCAACCCTGTGGATTTTGTTTTTAATTTGTAGAAATCCTGATTCCTGTTCACATAATCCTTGTCTGGATGTTATATTAATTAGCTTGAGCACTTAAACTTGGATTACTCAATTTTTGTAGGTACTGGGAGTCAAGCGCAAGGCCTCAAACATACTGAACCTCTACCACTGAACCACCTCCTCATCCCCTTATGTACTTTGTTAATGTCACAGTCATTGAAATGAGGGGTCTTTCTTTATGATTACAAGAACTGCTGGCAGAGCTTTTAGCATGTCTGCATTTAGTAGAAAGAGGAATTCCCTAATGGTGAGACTGTCATGTCAGTGATCATAAGCTTGATGTAGTAAAGAATGAAGTAATAGATTTTTTTTTTACTTTGAGGTACAATTATCTATGTTTTATACAAACCAATGAAAATTATAATTTGTGCAAAATATGTTCATATATTAATGTCCTTTAAAACAAGAACATATTCTCTATAAGAAGAGAATTAAAGTTACAAGCTTTTAAATTGAAAAAAACAAACCCTTGTGTTTAAGTAATTCTCCAAAGACTTAGCAAACTAAGTGTTGGTATATACATCTACACACACACACACGCACACACCATTGTGAATTTCAGGTCAGCCTGGGCAGAATAAGACCCCCTCGAAAAACAAACAAACAAAAAAGCCCCCCAAAATTTTATGTTTATATATTTCATGTATTTAGATATTACTCAGGGTCTTTAAAATACTGTGGATAGGGGACAGGAAAGATGGCTCAGCACTTAAGGCACTTGCCTGCAAAGCATAATGACCTGGTTTCAATTCCTCAGTACCCACATAAAGCCAGATGTGCAGGGTGGTACAATCATCTGGAATTCGATTACAGTGGCTGGAGGTCCTGGAATGCCCACTCTCTGCCTCTTTTCTATCTCTCTCTGCATGCAAATAAATTAATTAATTAACTTAAAATACATTTTATGCACTAGTGTATGTGTCTAAAGTGACAAGTTTGCAAGGTCTAAACTTGTTAACGCTTTCTATTTCCATTTTTCCTAGAATAATAAAATATTTATTTGCAGAAAAAGAATTTGAATGAGTCAAATATATGACTCATAACATTTCCTGGCTAATAAATGAGGTTCTTATTGATAAAAGTGAACTGAAGTTTGAACAGAGAAATCTTAGTCTTAACTCTAAGCAGCCACTCTTCTGCATATATCCAAATTGACCTCAGTGTTGAAGGTACAGCCAGATACCTTCCTGAATGGTTCAGACAGGTGTAAAGGCCAGACTGTAAGATCATTTTTTCTTAATTCATTTTCTAATAGTTTTTTTTTTGTTGGTGTCATTCAAATATGTATATGTATGTGTGTGTGTGTGTGTGTGTGTGTGTGTGTGTGTGTGTGTGTTTGGGGCTGGATAGAGTGCTCAGCAGTTAAAGGTGCTTGCTTGTAAAGCCTGATGACCTGAGTTCAGTTTCCCAGTACCCACGTTAAGCCAGAAGCAAACATTGGCATATGAATCTGCAGTTAATTTGCAGAGGCAAGAGACCCTGGCATGGCCATCCTGCCTGCCCCTCCCCAACTCTCTATTTGCAAATAAAGAAAGTATTCAAATCTATACATATTGCATTGGCTGGTGGTATATAATGAATTTATTTGCTCTACTTAATGAAAAACCTAACTAACATTACTGCCAGCTGATAAATTTGTAGCACATATAATGGAATAAAAACATCTACTGTTATCTTATGTGTCTGTGGAAATTAGCTGTTTAATTCTCACTTGTTTCAGAGTAGAATGTTCCTGGAACTTTTTTTTTGTTGTTGTTTGTTTTTTCAAGGCAGGGTCTCACTGTAGCCCAACCTGACCTGGAAAGTATTTTGTAGCCCAGGCTGGTTTTGAACACACAGTAATCTTCCTACCTCAGTCCTCCTGAGTGCTAGGACTAAAGGTATACACCACCATGCCAGGCAAGTATTTTTCTTCATTGTGATTGAATCACATCCTCATATCTGATAGAGAAGTTGACTTTTGTTCTTAAGTAACTGTATACTAATAAGAACCAGCATTTTTCCACTAAGCTTGGAATATTCCAGAAGTGTAGGGCTGTAAAGCTCCTTTTTGAATTGCCCATTTTCAATCATCAGATGGTAGGAAGTCCTTTAGTCCCTTTACTGCAATGCTTGGACAAGTATTATGGAATAATCTGAGAAGTATGAAGAAAGTTTTATTCAGGAAACTTGAGTTTTAGAACTAATTAAGATTCTTCCTTCAAATAAAAAGGAGAGAGAGAGAGAGAGAGAGACATTTGATTCCTTAACTTTATCTCACCTCAGATCTTCAGCCGTGATTTGGAAGATCCCTTCTGCTCTCTGCTGTGCTGAACATGTCCTGCCTATGGTGTGCTGGTGAGCCATTTCATTTGTAAGTTGACACAACTTTCACACAGTGCTATAATTTTGCTAGACTAGTTGTTCTTAAACATTGACAAGGAGGAAAATGTAGGAAGATCAGTGTGTTGAACTTAACATGCCTTCCATTCCTATTAGTAAGGCAAAATGAAAACCTTGTATAACTGCCTGGCACATGAGGAGTGCAGCTCCCAGCAAGAAGTTAAAAACTGAACAAACTACAAAAACACCACTTTTCTTCTGATCTGTCAAAGCAGTGAGATCACAGGAAAACAGCTGTCCATCACTTAAGACAGGCAGGCTATGAAAGCACAACTGGTCTATGCAAAGGCCCCCAGCAGAAGCTTCCTTAAAAATGAACCCATGCCAGGATGGAAAACTGCAGTGTAACTGACACATATTGGAGGATGAGTGTGAAATTGTGTGAGCTGACAACTCCTGAGGGGCCCAGTCATACTGTGCATATGCAGGGCCGAGGTGCTTTGTAAGTTTTCATAAGGAGCTCTACGAGGGCCTTGCCATGAATATTGGAGAAACTTTCCTCTTGCTTGTGGTGATGGGTGAGAGGGTGGAAGTACTGTCTGAGCTTCTGTTCTCAAAGGCCTGCAGCTACAAAACCTGACCTACCCAGAGGAAGGATGATGCACCACTCAGCACTGCAGCTATCCTGTTCCATTGGGGAAGTTCACCATCTTGGGCACCCCAATACATTGTGACCTAGCCTTATGCTACAAAGCACCATCCCTCCCCATAAACCTTCCCAAGACAGTCTAAATGCTTTTTGACACAGTTCGTTTTCCCCAGTCTTCCATGTACAACCGCCACTAAAATGTACAAGGCCTGTTAAGAGGCAGAAAATGGAAGAAACTGAATAAATATCAGAAAACTAACTCAGACATGGCATGAATGTTGAAATTATGAGGCCTCCACCCACTGCAAACAAACTCCAGATGCCTGTGCCACCTTGTGCACCTGGCTGTATTTAGGCGGTGAGGAATCTAACCTGGGTTCCTAGGCTTCACAGGCAACTGCCTTAACCACTGAGCCATCCAACCAGCCCCAAATGATATTTTTAATATTTCCCATAATATGCAGTGTAAGAATAAAACTGATGTTTCATGCAGTTCAGCTAATGTTGGTTCATTTAGATTATAAAATTTGTAAATTACAAATTGAATTAAAACCTGTGTAATGAAACCCTAAAAGTAAGATGCAACACCATCTTTTGCTGGCAATTTTTTTCAAATAACTCATCTGAAGCACATAGTACTAATTTAAACACAGGTGGTTCTACACTTTTTTAAAAAATTGTTGAAAGTTGTCTAAGCTTGTAGACAAATTATCAAAAATTCAGTTGAGTTCAATAGCACTTTAAAAATACTAATCACAGACTTCCAGGAAAAATGGCAGCATAGGAGCCACACCAAACTAGATCAGGCAGAGATTTAAGCAAAACTACAGCAAAATATGCTCTTCTGAAAAGCGCAGAATAGTATTTTTCCTAGACACAGCAGAGAAGCAGGAGATGGCCAGAATCCCACTGAGGAACTTGTGGCCCAGTCCTCAACAGCCCTGTTCCACTGCAGCCCCAGTCTGCAGCAGCCATGATCCACGCAATCTGCGTGCCAGGCACCACCCACCAGGTGTGCCTAGCAGCAGCAACAGACACCAAACAAGGGGACTTTGTAACCTCATCAGCCTCCTTGCAGAGCCCAGAAATCTAAAGAAAAGTCTGCTGAGCTACTGAAAGAGATACAGGGGAACAATGTGAACAACTACAGGCTTCCTGACCTCTCCCATCTCCCAACCATCAGAACCACGAACCTCCAGCATTCAGCTCCCTGCAGCATCCAGCGCAGCTGAGCCAAGCTCAAGCTCCACAGCACAACACGGAGGGAACAAGATAGGTGCTCAGCATTGGTAAGATTGGAAGCCACACCAAAAGGTAATGAGGCCGGCAAACTGACAAAAAAAAAAAAGGTACATAGGCCTGCATTGGCAGTGCTAATCTCTCTCTCCATGTCAGGGCAGATTATGGGTTACATGTTTTTGGTTGGCTTTACCATTTCCAAATAAGCTGTACATGGGGTGTTAAATATTGATGCCTTTAATACTTACAGATTTATAGGGTGTGGTAGTTTGAATAGATGGCCCCAATATATTCAGTGTTTTATTAGTTTGTAGTTTGCATCTGCAGCCACCTTGCTGGAGGCAGTGTCTCTGGGTGGATCTTAAGGTGTGGTGGTGGATTTAGGATTTCAATCTAAAATATGCAAAGTGTGCCCAGCTGGAGTTGCTGAGGTGTGCTGTGCTGTGTGGCTACTGGCTGTGGCTTTGCTTTCTGTGTTTAGTCCTGTGAAAGCAGGCCAGCTTCTTCTGCCATTATAGAACTTCCTCTGGATCTGTAAGCTTCAATAAATATCCCGTCCTCCATAACTGTGCCTGGTCTGGAAGTTTATCTCAGCAAACCTAAAGGTGTCCACTATAGAAGTTGGTACCAAGGAGTGGGATAAGATGAACCTGAACATGTGGATTTTGGTTTTTTGGAACCTTTGTTTTGGAGGAACAGGCATGGACTTATGCTTGCAATTGAAGATGCCATCTGGAGTGGTAAGACAAGTTTTATGGACTATTCTGATGAGAGGTTTAGAATGCTAAGTGCAGACAGTATTGAACTTCGAGGCTTGGCTTATGAGCTTTGTAAGGGGAAGGAAAGACTTCAGAGGACTTTATTGGAACTGGGCTACTGGCATAAGTGATGGCTTCATCCTGCTGCCCAGGGCCAGAGAGTTTGATCAAGGTTAAATTTGTAATGGACTTGTGCTTGCCTAAAGATATTGGACTGAGAGATTTAAGATTTTAAGTTGGAAAACCTCAAGCAAGTTAAAATTAGAGGCACGGAGACTGGTTTTAGGTTACTGAAGTTGCTATTGTCAACACATTAGAAATCTTAAGGAAGATGGCCCAGCTGCTTTACATTATAACAATGGAGAAGAGGCCTGAGGAAAGACTGTTAGAAATGCAAACTCTTTTGGAAGGAGTTTAATGGAGAAAGAACCTGCTTTTCAAAGTTACAATTTATTTTGTCCCTAAATTAAGAATATGGCTGGGTCCTGCACAACTGGCATTAGTTTTGCAAGGACGAAAAATGCATGGAGTGGTCATGATTTTCACATGGTTTTGGGAGGCACTGCTGAGATGTGGCATGAGGCAGGGTGTAATACCCTGATAGGCTGAGAGCCTTCGAAAGATGGACTGGGTTTTTATGGATCCCCGAAGATGTTTTGGATATACCAGGACTATGCAAGGGCTCCCATGGAGTGCAGTGTTGACCTGAGATGGAAGTTTTCCCTGGCTACTCTGCCCAGCTGGAGGGGTAGAATTGGAAAACCTGGAAACTGCCAGTCTCAGGTTATATTGAACTTGAACTGCAGAAGTTTGATGATTGCTGAAGATGGTTAAGTTTGCATTGTTCTAGTCTCTCCTTGCTATGCCTCATACCAGTTGAAAATGTTTACTCTGTGCCTTTACATGTTGACAGTATTTAACTTGTTTGATTTTATATGACTCACTATCTTAAGTTGGCCAAGACCATGGGGACCTTTGAAACAGGAATGAATAAAATTTATAATGTGAGATGGTTATGAATCTATTGGATGCCAGGGGCAGAATGTGGTAGTTTTTAGATAGATGGCCCCCAATGTATTCAGTTTTTTATTAGTTTGTAGTTTGCACCTGCAGCCACCTTGCTGGAAGCAGTGTTTCTGGGTGGATCTTAAGGTGTGTTGGTGGGTTTAGGATTTCAATCCAAAATATGCAAAATATGCCCAGCTGGAGTTCCTGAGGTGTGCTGTGCTGTATGGCTATTGGCTTGTGGCTTTGCTCTCTGTGTTTAGTCCTGTTTAGCCAGCTTCTTCTGCTATTATAGAACTTCCTCTGGATCTTTAAGCTTTAATAAATATCCCTTCCTCCATAACTATGCCTGGTCTGGAAGTTGATCTCAGCAAACCTGAAGCTGTCTGCTACATAGGGCCTTTGTCTTTTTCTTTTGTCATTATTAGGGACAGGGTCTGATCCAAATCCAGGATGACATGGAACCCATGTCAGAACAGAATTCTCTACCTCCTAGCTGACAGGATTAAGGGTGTAGAGCAACACCCTTAGGGATTTTGGCCTTATAAGAATGTTTGTTTTAATCCCTACACTTGTATACTCCATGCTGGTTTTTATTGAATGTGTATTTTGCTCATTTGAAGTTTAGAATTTGCCAGTATACTGTCCTACACAGTCCACTAGAATATTTGTTTAGCAAGCAAAGTCAACATACAGGATTAATTCTGAGGTTGGATTTGGGTACAAGTGCTACACTGGCACCTTAATTCATATCCTGAAAGTATATAAATGTGGATCACCACATCTAAGAACACTGCAGATAAATAGAAAACCTAAGCATCAAATAAATCCAGTATGCAAAAGTCACTGCATTATAATACAAGAAATACAAAGAATCAAGACAATGCAATCCCAACAAAAACTACGAAGCCATCAGAGATGTTCACAAATGAGACTGTTTTAGATGAAATTCCTGACAAAGATTTCAAAAATATGATGTTATCTATTCTCAAAGAAATGAAAAAAGAAATGAAAGAAATCAGAGAATAAAACAAATGAATTAAAGAAGCAAACAAACTCCTGAAAGAGCACAGGAAACCAGCTTAATGAAATAAAAAGGTCATTACAGGACATCAGTAAGGAAATAGAAATACTGAAGAAAGACCAGGCTGAATTCTTAGCTGTGAAGATCACAGTCAGTGAAACAAAAAACTCTGTGGACAGTCTCACCAGTAGAATGGATCAAGGAGAGAGAGCAGAATATCTATACTAAAGACCAGGTGGCAGACCTAATAAAGTCCAACAAAGAGAAAGACAAGCTAATAGAAAAGTATGAATGGGAATTCCAAGATATTCAGGACACTAGGAAAAGATCAAACATAAGAATTCATGGTATAGCAGAAGGAGAAGAATTTCAATCCAGAGGCATAGTAGGTGTTTTCCACAAATCATAGAAGAAAGATTTCCCCAAATTGGGAAAGAAATGCCAATGCAGATACAAGAAGCTTTTAGAACACCAAACAGACAAAACCTAGAAAGATCCCCTTCTCGCCATGTTATAATTAAACTACTAAACACACAAACCAAAGAAGATATATTGAAAGCTGTTAGACAGAAAAATCAAATGACCTTCAACGGGAAAACCATCAGGATCACAGAAGATTAGTCAACACAGACTTTAAAAGCCAGAAGGGCTTGGAGTAATGTATTCCAAGTTCTGAAAGATAAAAACTGTCAACCAGGCTAGAGAGTTGGCTTAGCAGTTAAGGAGTCTGCCTCCTATGCCTAAGAATGCTGGTTCCAATCTCCAGTGGTTCCAATCGCCAGTTCCCACGTTTAGTCAGATGCAAAGTGACACAAGGGTGCATTGCTGCACTGGACCACAAGGGGGTGCACGCATCTGGATTTTGTTCACAGCAGCTGAGACACTGCTGGCGTGCCCATCTCTATTTGTCTTCCTTTCCCCTTCTCTCTGTATTTCTCTGTGTCTCTCTCCAAATAACAACTGTCAACCAAGATTACTTTATCCTGCAAAGCTATCTATCCAAATTGATGGAAAAATAAGGACATCCCACAACAAAAACAAGCCAAATGAATTTATGGCAACTAAACCAGCTCTACATAAAATACTTGAAGGAATCATTCACACTGAAGACGTTTAAATTAATCCATGCCAGGGGGATCTTTATTTAAAAATCATTCATAATTAGTGTTACTCATATTCTATGTCTACACAATGTCAATTATCCAATGACAGGTGAAAAGTGGCATCACTTGATGATTTTCACCAGGCTACTTTGACGTTGATTGGTTAAAACATGTCAGGATTTTGTCAACACTGTCGCATATGAGTTTTTCCAAAGATAACTGCCAACATCCACAAATTGCATTCTCTGTGACTATGCCAAAACAGAAATAAACTCAATTTCTCATTACATCATACAATGACTAGAGAATTCTTACAGAGTTGGGGTGTTTTATGTCATCTTTGCAAGAAAAAAAATTAATCCACTCTTGAGGTTTTAAGTTCTCTACATCAGATATGATGCTGACAATCTCTTTGACAACTTAGGGTCAAAAGTCAGGAAGAGCCTGGCAAGGTGGCACAGACCTGTAATACCAGCATTCAAGAAGCTGAGCAGGGGCTGGAGGGATCACTCAGTGGTCAAGGCACTTGCTGGCAAAGCTTAAGGACCCAGGTTCGATTCTGCAGAAGCAATGTAAAGCCAGTTGTACAAGGTGATGCATACATCTGGAGTTCCTTTGCAGTGTGGCAAGAGGCCCTGCTGCACCCATTCTCCTGTATGTATTCTCACTGCTTGAAAATAAATAAGTAAACTAATGAGAAACTGAGGCAGGATGACCATGAGTTGGAGGCCAGCTTCAGCTATGTTACAAATTTCAGTATAGTCAGCTACAGAGAGAAATCCTGTATCTATAAACCCAAAAAATAAACAACTAGATAAATAAGGGCTGGAGAGATGGCTTAGCAATTAAGCTGTTTGCCTCTGGAGACTAAGGGCACATGTTTGATTCTCCAGAACCCATGTAAGTCAGATGTACAAGGTGGTACATGTATGTAGACTTCACTTGCAGTGTCTGGAGGCCCTGGTGCACCCATTCTCTCTCTCTCTCTCAAATAAATCAAAATAAAAATAAAACATTTAAAAAATAGATAAACAATTTGCAAATCACTTTTTGTAACTTGCATCACTTCTACACCCCTTAATATTAAAATAGAAATATCAGGAATTATATAGTATTCACCTCTTAAGAGTACCAGTTCATAAGCCGGGCGTGGTGGCGCACGCCTTTAATCCCAGCACTCAGGAGCCAGAGGTAGGAGGATCGCCATGAGTTCGAGGCCACCCTGAGACTACATAGTTAATTCCAGGTCAGCCTGGACCAGAGTGAGACCCTACCTCGCAAAAACCAAAAAAAAAAAAAAGTACCAGTTCATGACTATATAATAAAATTATGTAATATATATATATATATATATATATATATATATATATATATATATCTGATAAAAATTTTATATCAGACCAAATATGTAGAAGCAAATTTAACTGAAAGGTTATCATAATTTTTATTATTATTCTGCTAATAGTTCCATTAATACAACATGAAATTTTGTGAATTTAGTCACAGCAGGTGGAGCTATGTGAGAATAGTGGTTGGCAGAGCTTATCCAGGATAATTTTATTTATTTATTTATTTATTTATTTATTTATTTATTTATTTATTTATGAGAGAGACAGAGAATGAATGAGAGAGAGAGAGAGAAAGAGAGAGAGAGAGAGAGAGAGAATGGGCATTATACAGCCTCCAGCTACTGCAAACAAACTCCAGACACATGCACCACCTTGTACATCTGACTTTATGTGTGTACTGAGGAATTGAACCTAGGTCTTTAGGCTCCACAAGCAAGCATTCTAACTGCTGAGCCATGTGTCCAAGTCATGCTAATGGTTTTCTACCTCTGATGGGCCAAACTGTGCAAAGAAGAAACCATATTTCTTTCACCTTTATTTTTGTCTCATGTTCCAGAATTTCATAGCATGATTGACCAAAATATGGATTTTTTCCCTTCTACTCAATATATAATTTTGTATCATTTCTTTCAAAATATAAAGGAAATTTCCTCCCAGTTTTTATTTTTTTTCTTATTTTCTGGGAGAGTTGTATGTGTGCACCAAGGCCTCCTGCCATTGCAAATGAACTGCAGATACCTGCACCATTTTGGGCATCTGGCCCTACATGGCTACTGGGAATCTGAAACCAGGCTGGAAGCCATTGTAAGCAAGTGTCTTTAACCCCTGAGCCATTTCCCCAGGTCTCCCTTCTGTTTACTAGCATGTGCATGTGTGGTGTGCACACAAATATGTATGGGTAAGTTTGTATGCATGTGACACACATGTAGGGGATGCCACTGTACACATGCACCATGTGCATGGTGAAGCAAAAGTCTGGCATCAGAGGTCTCCCACAGTCCCTCTCCACCTTATTCTTTTATTTTTATTAGAGAGAATGAGAATGGATACACCAGGACCTCCAGCTGCTGCAAACAAACTCCAGACATGTGTGCCATCTTGGAAATCTGGCTTACGTGGGTCCTGGGGAATCTAACCTGGGTACTTTGGCTTTGCAGGCAAGCACCTTAACTGCCAAGCCATCTCTCCAGCCCTTCACCTTATTCTTTGAGATAGGATCTGTCACTGAACCTGGAGCTCACCAATTATCTAGAGTGGCTGACTAGTCAACACCAGAGCTACTCCTGTCTCCACCTCTCTGGTGTTGGGATGCGAGGTACACACCAACATACTTGACTTCAGTGTGGATGCAATGATTCAAACTCAGTGCCTCATGACTGCATGACAGGAACCCTGCCCATTGAGCACTCTTGCCAGCCAGCCCCTCAAATTTCTAACTTTTAAAAAAATATTTATTTGCAAACAGACAGAGAAGGAGAGAAGACAGATAAACAAAGAGAATGGGTGCACCAGGACCTCTAGCCACTGGATGCATATGCCACTTTGTGCATCTGGCTTTATGTGGGTACTGGGAATTGAACCCTGGGTCATTAAGCTTTTGCACGTAAGTGCCTTAACTGCTGAGCAGTCTCTCCAGCAATTCCCTCTACCCCTGATCAAATTTTAAATGCCAGTTTTTAGCCTTTAAAAAATTTCAGAGAAAGAAATACAGACAGAGAAAGAGAGAGAGAGAGAATTGGTGTGCCAGGACCTCAGGACCTGCAATTGAACTCTAGATACTTGTGCCACTAGTGGGCATGTGTAACCTTTTGCTTGCCTCACCTTTGTGCATCTGGCTTATGTCGGATCTGGAGAGTCAAACCTGGGTCCTTAGGCTTTGCAGAGAAGCATCTTAAACACTAAGCCACGTCTCCATCCAGCCTTTTTTTTTTTTTGGGTAGGGTTTCACTCTGGTCCAGGCTGACCTGGAATTAGCTAAGTAGTCTCAGGGTGGCCTTGAAGTCATGGCAATCCTCCTACCTCTGCCTCCCGAGTGCTGGGGTTAAAGGTGTGCACCACCATGCCAGGCTCGCCTCCAGCCTTTTTAATGCCACTTTTTAAAGCATTTTTCTTTAATATTTATTTTTATTTTGGAGAAACACAGACACAGAGAGGGAGAGGATAGATAATGGGTGTGCCAGCAGCCTCTCAGCCACTGCGAACGAACTCCAGATGCATGTGCCCCCTTGTGGGCAAGTGCGACATTGTGTCCTTGCGTCACTTTGCATCTGGCTAAACGTGGGACCTGGAGATTGGAACAGGGGTTCTTAGGCTTAGCAGGCAGGTGCCTTAACTGATAAGCTGTCTCTCCAGCCCTTAATGCCACTTTTAATCACCAAAGGCTGTGATTAGAAATCTTTGGCACTCAAATAGCTGGGCTTTCTGCATTCTTCTCCTCTTGATGGCTGAGGAAATGTGAATGAGTTACCCTTATCCTAGCTGCTTTGGGAGAACTGGAAGGAGAAACAGCACAGAAGATATTCAATCAAGCTACATGTTTGGAGATTTAAAAACAGACTTTGGGGCTGAAGATGTGGCTCAGCAGTGAAGGCATTTGCCTGCAAAGCCAGAGGACCTGGGTTTAATTCCCCAGGACCAGATGCACAAGGTGACACATGTGTATGGAATTAATTTGCAGTGGCTAGCATCCCTGGCATGCCCATTCTTTCTCTCTTCCTTCTCCATATGTCTCTGCTTGCAAATAAATAAATAAAAATTTGGGGGGGGGTGGAGAGATTGCTTAGTTGTTAACACGCTTGCCTTCAAAGCCTAAGGAACCAGGTTCGATTCTCCAGTACACACATAAGCCAGAAGCACCAGGTGGAGCATATGTATGCACTTTGTTTGTGGTGGCTAGATACTCATTCTCTCCCCCCTCCTCTCTCTTTCTCTCTCTCTCTCTCTCTGCCTTTTTCTCTCTCTCTTTCATAAATAAATAAGTAAATAGATAGATAGATAGATGGTAGATAGATAGATAGATAGATAGATAGATAGATAGATAGATAGATAAAAATAAAACCTTTCCAGGTCATCCTCTCTTTGCATGACACCACACTGAGTTGATTCTTCATGTTCACACCTTAGCATGCCACTGGAAGCTCACTGTCACTAACAATTGGGGAAAAAAGCACATGAAATTTCAGTTTTGGGTGAAGCAAAATTCCAAAGAATAATCAAAGCCAAACCGCATTGCCAGCAGATGTCATAACTGATGCTTGATAACAGATAAATTCGTGGGCTCAGTGACAGCCAGGGCTCTGATCTCCAGTACCACATAATTCAGTTTAAGATGCATGCATTCATTGTCCAAAATAATTTGATGTCAAAATGGAAAAATAGGGCATATGGGGGTGGGAAAGAAAGCTCTGTGATAAAGGTACTTTCTGTCAAAGCCAAAGAACTCGGGTTTGATCCCCCAGGACCTATATAAGCTTGGTGGAAGCCTTGGCCACCCTATTCTCTCTCTCTCTCTCTCTCCTTCGTAAAATATTATGAAATAGGTCAAATGGATTGAGTTAAATTAGGGGTGGAAGATTGTTAAAAATGGAATGGGGGCTGGAGAGATGGCTTAGCGGTTAAGGCGCCTGCCTGCTAAGCCTAAGAACCCGGTTCAATCTCCAGGTCCCACGTTTAGCCAGATGCAAAGTGACACAAGGATGCATGGTGCACTTGCCCACAAGGGGGAGCACGCATCTGGATTTCATTCACAGAAGCTGAAAGACTGCTGGCATGCCCATTCTCTATCTGTCTCCCTCTCCCTCTCTCTCTCTCTCTGTCTATCTCTCTCTGTGTCTCTTTCCAAAAAAAAAAAGTGGGATGGGAAACTTACCAGTAGCTAAACCAGAGAGGAACCTGACTCCCCTCTCTCAGAAATCTTATCAATGGGTAAAACATGAAAGTTACATGAGGACTAAAGGGAAGAAAGGTGTTATGTTTTGGGATGAAAGAGAAGAATTGATGGGCATGGAGGCACACACCATTAATCCCAGAACTCACTTGGGAGGCAGAGGTAGGAGGATCACTGTGAGTTCAAGGCCAGCCTGAGATGACATAGTGAATTCTAGGTCAGCCTGTAGTAAAGTGAGACCCAAACTCAAAAAAAAAAAAAAAGAGAGAGAGAGAATGAGAGAGAGAGGGAGAGAGAGCGAGAGAACAGGAGAGCAGAATAATTGAGGGATAT
>PVKW010029606.1:15718-26586 GCA_004027895.1 Orientallactaga bullata
AAAAAAAAAAAAAAGAGAATGAGAGAGAGAGAGAAGAGAAGAGGAGAGAAGAGAAGAGAAGAAGAGAGGAGAGGAGAGGAGAAGAGAATAATTGAGGGATATAAACTCAAAATGCTACATGTCCATATATGAAAGTGTCAAAAATACAAATAAAATAATCATCTTCAAAAGTTGCCTGGGTGTGGTGGCACACGTGTTTAATCCCAGCACTGGGGAGGCAGAGGTAGGAGGATGGCTGTGAGGTCAAGGCCAGCCTGAGACTACATAGTAGTGAATTCCAGGTCAGCCTAGGCTAGAGTGAAATCCTACTTGAAAAAACAAAAAGAGGACTTAGGAAACCCTAAGTTGCACATATATCTTCCCCTCAACACAGAGACACAACCTAACTACAGAAGCTCACATTAATCCACAGGAAAATGTTACCAGCAGATACATGAAACTAAAATTGGAGCTAGTACCATGCCTTTATATGAACTGTAATTTTTCCTCTTCATGTATTTATATGACAAAGTTTGATAAATTTATTTATTTTTTTTGTTTTCTTTTTCGACATAAGGTCTCACTCTAGCCTAGGCTGATCTGGAATTCACTGTGTAGTCTCAGGCTGGCCTTGAACTCATGGTGATCCTCCTACCTGTGCCTAAGCAGTGCTGGCATTAAACGTGTGTCCCACCATACCTGGCTCAAAGTTTAATCTATTTACCGGGCACAATACGACATGAGTGACAGTAACAAATTATTACATGTAATAATTATAACACTAATTATATCAGACATGACAAATATGTAATTATATAACAAAATTATTATAAATAATTATGATTAATTATAACAAATATGATGAAAATCATGTGCATGTATATGTTGTTTCTATCTGAACATATTGTACTATCTTCATGTTATATTTTTTGTTGGTTTTTTGGAGTATGGTCTCACTCAAGCCAAAGCTGACCTGGAATTCAGTATGTAGTCTTAGGCTGGCATCAAACTCATGGCGATCCTCCTACCTCTGCGTCCTGGGTGTTGGGACTAAAGGCGTGCGCCAACAGGCCCTTCTTCACTTTTTTCTGAAGGTGGAGAACAAAATGTCTATCCGGTCAGAAGTGAGGAGAACAAGGTTAGTAGATTATCAGTACTGTGTAGAAATATCAGTTGCATAATCAGAGACAGCAATGCACATCCCAGATAGCTACAGAGTGACTGACAGGCGGGTAGTGTATACCGCATGGACGTGCTGGATTTGTTAATATCCCATTCTGGAACTATTCAGACTCATACAAAATATAAGACTCCATACAAATCGTCTGCTTCTAGAGTTTTACATTTAGCATTTTTGAATGATGATGACTATATATATATATTTCATGTATGTATACATTTATTTTCTTATGCATATGTGTGAATATATATGTACATTATATATAGTCTTATATATATAGTATAGTCTTAGCAGCCAAAAATACTGGGACAATTTTCAAGTTTCTAAATAGGGCAAGATCATGAGGATTAAAGTTTGAAACCCACAGGACAAGGCCAGTATCTGTCACCTGAAAGTACATACACCAATGGGAGACAGAGTCAAGAGAAACCCAAAGCTTGCAGGGGTGGTTAGCCTGGTGGGTACTACAGAAATCTCCCTCTCAAACATGGTGAATGGTGAAGGCTGACATCCAGCGACTGACCTCTGAGTGTTACATACACACTGTGACATGTGCATTTCCCACAACACCACATACTCACATACAAACACCAATGCTGTACTCTGTAATTTATTTTACTCTTTCTTTAGAGGCAGTCTCCCTCTAGCCCAGACTGACATACAACTCGTTCTGTAGCCCAGGCTGGCTATGAACTCATGGACATGCTCCTACCTTAGCCTCCAGAGTGCAGGGATTAGAGGTGTGCACCACGATGCCTGGCTGAACACATTAAAAACAACATAAGGGGGCTGGAGCGATTTCCCAGTGGTTAAAGCACTTGCCTGTAGTGTCTAACGAGCTGTATTTGATTCCCCAGTACCCACATAAAAGCCAGATGTATGAAGTGGTACATGTATCTGGAGTTTCTTTGTAGTAGCTAGAGGCCCTGGTGCACCCATATTCTCTCTCACATGCTTGCAAATGAATAAATGATAATTTTTTTTAAAAAAACTGGATAAAATACACATACATGCACCAAAATGGATAAATCACTAAAGGGAAAATATTTCCAAAACACCACAAAGAGTATGATTTTTCTGATTTAAAATTAAGTACCGAGTTACCTAACCTACAATGTAGCAAGAACATTCAGGGACTGGAGAGATGGCTCAGTGGGTTAACAGACCTTGCTTGCAAAGCATTCCAGCCAGGTTTGATTCTGAAGTGCCCACTTAAAGCCAGATACACAAAGTGATACATAAATACGGAGTTGACAAGAGGTCCTGGTGCACCCATTCTCATGCTCTCCCTCTCTCCCTCCTCTCTCACCCATGCAAAGAAATAAAAATATTAAAAAACAAAACAGATATACTGTCCCACACTTTTTATCCTAGCTCATGGAGGGCTGAGATATGAGGATGGCCAGGAATTTGAGACCAGCTTAGGCTACATTGACACTGACTCACAAAGAAATAAATATGTGTTGTTTTGATTCAGGAGTCACCCATAAACTTAGGTGTTCTGAATGCTAGGTTGCCAGCTGATGAAGATTTGGGAATTAACACCTCTTGGAGGCAGTGTATTGTTGGGGTTGGGTGTATTGGTATTATTACCAGTTTCCCCTTGCCAGTGTTGGGCACACTCTTCTGTTGCTGTTGTCCATCTTATGTTAACCAGGAAGTGATGTCCACCCTCAGCTCATGCCATCATTTCCCCCTGCCATCACAGAGCTTCCACTCGAGTCTGTAGGCCAAAATAAAACTTTCTTCCAACAAGCTGCTCTTGGTCGGGTGATTTCTGCCAGCAATGTGAACCTGACTACAACAAAATAATAAATAAAATGAAATAAAACTCTACTCTTTCTCTCTCACGTAAATAAATAAATAAAGTTTAAAAAAGTTTAAGAGCTTGTCATGGTGGCTCATGCCCTTAATCCCAGCACTTGGGAGGCAGAGGCATGAAGGATCAGCTGTGAGTTCAATACCAGCCTGAGATGATATAATGACTTCCAAGTCAGCCTGAGAACCTGCCTCAAAAAAAAAAAATGAATAAATAAATAAATAAAAAATTATAAATAATTTTTAAGAGGCTGGAGAAATGGCTTACCTGTTAAGGCACTTGCCTACAAAGCCTAAAGACCCAGGTTTGATTCCCCAGCATCCACATAAAGCCAGATGCACAAAGTAGCACCTTCATCTGGAGTTCATTAGCAGTGGCTGGAGGCCCTGGCGTTCCCATTTTCTCTCTCTTCTCTCTCCCTCTCTCAGCTAAATATATAAACTGTAAAAACAGTTAAAAAAAAAAAACTTCTGGGGTCATAGTTGCCTCTCAGAGGCTAGTGGGAGAGAAGCATCTTACAGAAATGTAGAAAGATCACAGAATGTTTTCTGCTTGGCATTGCCAGGGGGTATTTAGTGATTGTTTAATGTTTATAATGTAAGATGGATGTGCAAGTGTACAAAACACCTTTGCTGGGTGTGTGCATGACTACAGTTATTTTGGAATACAAATTAAATCCAGGCAAGATTATCAGGATAAGTTTTAATCAACAACCCTATTTCCCTTCATGAGGAGGGATATTAGATTTTTCAATTACAGGTAAATGCAAACTGCTTTCTGTAAGCTTGAGCTACATGTGTGTGACACACAGTTCATGCTCAGCTTACATCACATGGTGATCACAAATATCCCACCTGTAATTTTGTATGTATATACAAAATCACATATATAAAATAAGCCTCAATATTGCCATGGCGTACTACATGTAAACACAAAAATATCTATCCAGATGAGTTACACACAGTACTGTACATATTGTGGGCTGGGTGTGGTGGCAGATACCTTTAATTCTAGCACTGGGGAGGCAAAGGAAGGAAGATTGCTGTGAGTTTGATGCCAGCCTGAGACTACGTAGTACATAGTGAATTCCAGGTCAGCCTGGTCTGGAACGAGACCATACCTCAAAATACAAAACAAAGAAACCAAAACTTATATATATATATATATATATATATACGTATATGTGTTTGTGTGTGTATTTATATATTTCATTATGTATAGGACCCAAAAGCTTAAAATGACTGTGGTTAATTTGTAGGCACACATGCAAATATGTATATAATATGAGAGAAATAATTATGTTAAAATAATTTACGTCTGAGTATTAAGTTTAGAAAGCTTGATAAAATATATTTTATATGTGCTGACAGAGGACTCAGGTGTATCTGCAAAGGAAATAAGAGAGCTTATTCTGAAGCCAAGTATGAGTGAAGATGGCCTGGCAAGAAGGATTCTGGTGGAGCCAAATAATATGCTCTAATAAGGTGACAGTTTCATCAAGATTTGTAGACATAGAACAAAGAAAGTCATAAATCAAAACACTTTTGCAGGGCTGGAGAGATGGATCAGCAGTTAAGGCACTTTCCTACAATGCCTAAGGACGAGAGTTCGATTGCCCAGTACCCACAAAAAGCCAGATGTACTAAGTGGCAATTGCATCTGAAGTTCATTTGCAGTGGCTGGAGGCCCTGGCACACCCATTCTTTGTCTCCATCTATCTTCTGTCTCTTTCTACTTGCAAATAAATAAAAATATTGAAAAAAACTCTTTTGCAAATACATTGATGAGAACCTCAGGAGGGTGGGGACATCTCTGCTGCAGGTTTCAGAAGCTCCTGCAAGACACTTGTAACTTTGGGGTTGGGGGAATCTGGTGCGCTGTTTGTTAGATTAATACATCCCAACAGATTTTATGAAATAGTTACAAGGATGATAAACTGGGCACAAAGCCGAGTGATGAATAACAATGAAAAGGGGCAAGGCTAATCCAAAATTATTTAGCTCTGGATCACCAACTTTCCATAGGTCACAGCCACACAGATCTACTCAGAATGTGGGCCTTGGAGGATATTTACTGTAGGTGTAATTAATTTTTGTCTTGAGAATGTCAATTCAGACTTATTTTATTCTTTTAATGTCAACTCAACTTATTTCATAGTTATAATTTTATGTGGATATACATGCACACACATATACATATATTCATCTATGTGTGAACATATGCATATCTCACACTAACTAAATGAAGTATTAATGTCCTTGGGTTCAGAAATGACACCTGTGGCTTGTCTGCAAAGCCTGAGGATCCAGGTTGGATTCCCTAGTGCCCATGTAAAGCCAGATGCACAAGGTGGCACATGCAACTGGAGTTCAATTGCAGGGGCTGAAGGCCCTGCCATACTCATTATGTCTGTCTCTCTTCTCTCTATTTCTCTCTGCTTGTAAAATAAATCAAATATATTAAAAACCCAGGCATGGTGGTGCATGCCTTTAACCACAGCACTCAGGAGGCAGAGGTAAGAACATCACTGTGAGTTCAAGACTAGTTTAGGAATACATAGTGAATTCCAGGTCAGCCTGGGCTAGAGTGAGACCCTACCTCAAAAAACCAGCATAATATACATATATATATATATATATATATATATATATATATATATATATATATATGTTTAAAAATGATTCCTTCCCAACTCCTATAAATCCCTCAGTACCTTGTTTAATGTCTTTTTATGCTGTAGCTTAAATAAATGCTACTGGGCTGGAGAGATAGCTTAGCAGCAAGGCCAATGGACCCAGGATAGGTTCCCCAGGACCTACGTAAAACAAGATGCAACAGGTGGCTCATGGATCTGGAGTTCATTTGCAGCAGCCCTAGGCCCTGTTACACTCATTCTCTCCCCCGCCCCTTTCTCTGTCTGAAATAAACAAATGATTTTTTTAATGTTTAAAAAAACATGCTACCATGTTATTTCTCTTACAAATTCAGATTCAGGTGAGCAGACTTGACCACCCCAAGGAAAAATTTTAGATCCAGAGATACATGAGTGCATGCTCCCATAAAAGAAAGCCTCATGTACAAGGGGAAAAAGGAGCTGGAGAGATGGCTCAGTAGTTTATGTGCTTTCCTGCAAAGCCAAAGGACCCAGGTTCCAGTCCCTAGGACTCATATAAAGCCAGATGCACAAGGTAGCACATGTATCTGGAGTTCATTTGCAGTGATAAGAGGCCCTGGCATACCCATGCTCTCTATACATATCTGCTTCTTTCATTCTCTCAAATAAATTACAAAAGAAAAAAAAGAAACATCAACTCTTAAAAACTTATCTGTGGTACAACATCATCTCATCTAAAAGTGGATTTTCAGATAGGTGAACCCTTAGAAGTTTTGAAATTAATAAAGCATAAAGTTGTACTGTCAGGTAGGAAACTGCAAAAATCTTTGCCTTGTTTAAACTTATCTAGGGGAGCTGGAGAAATTGCTCAGTGGTTATGGTAATTGCCTGAAAAGATGAGTGATTGTGGATTTATTTCTCAGTACCCATGAAAAGGCAGATGTGCAAGGTGGCACATGCATCCAGATTTTGTTTGAAACAGTTAGGGGCACTGGAGTGCACTCTCTCTCAAGGCATGTTCTCTCTTTCTCTCTCCTGTTTGTAAATAAATTTTAAAAGTCTTTTTAAAAATATCTGGTGTATGTAGACATGGCTTGGTGGTTAAGTTACTTGCCTGTAAAGCCAAGGGACCCATGCTCAACTCTTCAGATATCACATAAGCCAGACACACAAAGGTGAGGCAAGTGCAAGGTTACACATGCCCACTAGTTGGCACAGCATCTGGAGTTCAATTTCAGTGGCTGAGGCTCTGGCATGCAAATTCTCTCTCTTGCCCCTCTCTCTGTCTCTCTCTAAAATAAAACTATTAAAATTAAAAACAAAGAAAGAATGCCTCCACATGGGGATCCTTTTCTCTGGGCCAACCCTCCCAGGTAAGAGAGATCTTTGCAGACATCTGTTCTGGTAAGCTGAGATGTAAGAAGAGATCACCACAGCTGTGCACACAAGCTACTATTGGGAACACTGCCTGTCCTGTCATTTGGTTGACCAATCATGTAGCCGCAACAGTGTGTATGGACACTGTTACAGTCATCCTTACATTACTGGCAGAAATCACCCAACCAAGATCATCTTCTGGGGGAAAACAGATTTATTTTGGCTGACATACTCGAGGGGACTCTCCATGATGGCAAGGGAAAATTATCCTATGAGCAGAGGTGGACATCAACTCCTGGCAGACAGACAACAGCAGCAGAAGAGTGTGACAAACACTAGCAAGAGCAAGCTGACTATAACACCCATGAGCCCACAGTCAACAACACACCTCTTGCATCAGGGCTCCAATTCCCAAATTGCCACTAGCTGGGGACCTAGTGTTTAGGACATATGAGTTTTGGGAGAAACCTGAATCAAACCACCACAGATGTCATCTCCAAGACCAAAGAAGCTATAGCCTCCTGAATGATATGTTATTTTTCTTCCAAATTCAAAATCATCTAATATTCACCATAATACTTCAATGTGAATGAATGGATATTAAAAAAAAGAAACTCAAGATCTGGGAGAGATGGCTCAGCATTGGAGCACTTGCCTGTGAAGCCTAAGGACACATGGTTGACTCTCCAAGTCCCACATAAGCCCGGCACAAAAAGGTGAGGCAAGTTCAAGGTCGTACATGCCCACTAGGTGGCACAGGCACCTGGAGTTCAATTTAGTGGATGAGGCCCTGGCACAACAATTCTATCTCTCCGTGTCTCCTCCCCCCCTCTCCCTCTCTCTCCCTCTCTATCTGTTTCTCTCTCTCTCTCTCTCAAAAAAAAAAAAACACAAGGAGACACAGTTACTCTCAAATACATTTGGAATTCAGCAAATTGATACAGGAACAGAGCTTCCAGATGTAATTTATTTATTTATTTATTTATTTTGGTTTTTTGAGGTAGTGTCTTGTTCTAAGCCAGGCAGAACTGGAATTCTCCATGTAGTCTCAGGGTGACCTTGAACTCATGGCCACAATCCTCCTACCTCTGCTTCCCAAGTTTGGGATTAAAGGCATGCTGTGCTACCACCTCCAGCTCAGGTGTAAAATCGTAGTTACATCCCAAAAATGCATGCAGGCCATTGGGAACTATACAGCATCTGAACACATACCCAACTTGCTCCCTTTGTCCCACATACAAGGGGAAAATGTAACAAGAATTTCAGTATTGTACATGTTACTGTACTTTTCTTAACAGAAGGAAAAACATCTCATGATAGGCCATGTGTCGCCCCCAAGGTTTCTCTAGTTGACCAAGTAATCAGCATTGTGTATCTCAATACAAAGATGGGTTTTAAGAGGTGGGAACTTTTTCAAAACAATATTTAATTATTTATTTAATTAAATTATTTATTTGAGAGAAAGAGAATGGGTGTGCCAGGGCCGCTAGCCACTGCAACCAAACTCCAGATTCATGCACCATCTGGCTTATGTGGGTCCTGAGGAATCAAACCTGGCTCCTTCAGCTTCACAGGCAAGCACCTTAACTTTTACCACCCTAGAGGGGAGATCTTTGCAATGTGATCAGTAGGAGCTCAGATTCCATCAAGGTGGAATACTTGTAGAATTATAAGCAAGGGGAGAGACAATAACACACAAATGCTTTATTGTCTTGCACCATGTGACTCACAGAAGTCAGGTGATCCAGAGGAACCTGCCCACAGGAAGGTCACAAGCAGGTAGACGTTCAGCACCATGGTTAAGATGCCCATGTAAAGTACTCATGTAAAACCACATGCGAATGAAAACTGACCTCCTCTTCTAAAGCAAATTCAAATCATATATTAGAACAAATTATAATTCCAGTAATTATTATGTTTAATACTTTTGAATAAATGGCTTTGATAATTTTAAATTTCTGTTTAAAGTATTTATCATCAGTACTAAACTTGACTGTTAATAAAAAAAGAGACAGAACTATAATTTATGTTTTAAAAAGGCCTCTAACATTTTCTTCTGACTTGTAACCTGAAAAAGGTCCTTTAAATCTCTAGTTTGCCTTTTGTTTTTCTTTGTTTTTTTTTAAAAAAAATATTTTTCTTTATTTACTTATTTGAGAGAGAGAGGCAAATAGAGAGAATGGGCATGTAGGGCCTCCAGCCACTGCAAACGAACTCCAGATGCATGCACCACACTGGGCATCTGCCTTACATGGGTACTGGGGAAATGAACCTGGGTCCTTGGACTTTGGAGGTAAGTGCCTTAAATTCTAAGCCATCTCACCAACAATGCCCCTTTTGCTTTTCTTATATTCTAATGTGGAAAGACTCTTTTCCCCTCAACACTGTTTTCTACACAGTTAAAGATATAAAAAAGTTAATCTTTTTTTTTAATTGATGCAATATACAGATGTCAGATTTTACACAAGGATTTCTTTCCTTCGCTATTTTCACAATTCTTATTAAGAGCTACTCTTCCACTGTGGTCCATTCCATTTAACCCAATTAAGCCAATTAGATCCTTGGCCATGATAATTCCATTTCCCCCATGTTTAATTATCCCTTAAACAAGCCTGGGAGACAGCATGTTCTCTTTCCATGGATCTACCCCAGACTGCACAACTTGAGAACAGGAGTGGGTGCTTGCTCACTCATAACATCCCCACCAAAGAAAACTTCATCTGACATGTTACCCACCATGTGGACATCAACCCCAAAAGGGAAGGGGTGGGCACCATTTTCAGACTGAAGTCTCCACAGTGACATCAAATACCGGAGACCATCCAGGCCAAAGAAATAAAAAATTATTTGAATAAAATTTCTATACATATGTGTTTGTGTGTGTGTGTGTGTGGGAGAGAGAGAGAGAGAGATTCTCTCTGAGTTAATTTGGTCATTAATAAAACAAGCTAAATTGGTAAAAGTGCAGATGATAATTTTCAAATGACTTCTATGGACCTTTGAGCAAATATTCTGTGTATGGACTATAGAGATTTCTCAGTGGTTAGGGCACTTGTCTGTAAAGCCTAAGGACTCAGGTTCGATTCCCCAGGACCTACATAAGTCAATGCACAAGGTGGTACATGCATCTGGAGTTCATTTGCAGCAGCGGGAGGCCTTGTCACACCCTTTCTATCACCCTCCCTCTTGCCCCTCCCTTCTTTTCTCTCTATCTCTCTTAGTCTCTCTGCTTGAAAATAAATTTTTAAAAAATTCAAAAAATAAAGAGAGTCATGCATGGTGGCACACATGCACTCAGGAGGCAGAGATCAGAAGATGGACCATGAGTTCATAGTGAATTCTAAGTCAGCCTAGGCTAGAGTGAGACCCTACCTCAGAAAAAGACCAGAAATTCTGTGTATATGAAAGACAAGGAGAGGGATATTAAATTAAGTTTTAATAGGCCAGTGGAGCTGCCCATTTTAGCCATTTTCCTCTTGACTTTTATTGACATCACAAACTATTAGCTTTCTGGAAAAACTGACCACCTGTGTTACTAAGCTGCTGGCTTCTTGCTGGCTTAGTGGTTAAAAGCATGTCCTTGCAAAGCCTTCAGACCTGGGGTTCATTTGACCAGAACCCCATAAAGCCAGATGCACCGAAAAAAAAAAAAAGATGCATGGAGTTTGCTTGCAGCAGCAAGAGGTTGTGGCATGCTTACATTCATAATCTGTTTCTCTCAAACAAATAAATGAATTATTTTTTTAAATAACTCAACATGTATTCTCATTTAATAACAGACTGGTCATCATCTGGTACATGGGGAGAAATCTAAAATAAGGTAGCTGTCATCTGCAGAGAACATGTCCAGGTGGTTGTGGTCAATGTCTTTCGACCAACACTGAAACCTGGCAGATGCA
>PVKW010029607.1:0-26425 GCA_004027895.1 Orientallactaga bullata
TTTAAGGTAGGATTTCACTCTAGCGTGGGTTTACTTGAAACTCACACTGTAGCCCTAGGCTGGCCTTGAACTCACAGCAATCCTCTTACCTCAGCCTCCCGAACGCTGGAATTAAAGGCATGTGCCACCATGCTAATGTACATTATCTTTTAAGCTTTGTCACAGTTCATGAGGAAGCTATTATTAGCTCCATTTTATAGATGAGAAAATCAAGGTTCTAACAGTTAGTAAGGTTACACAAGCAGTCAAGAGTGTGACCTGGGTTTGACCCATGGCAGCCTGATTCCAAAGCACTGTCTTTGTTGCTGAGTCAGGCTGCCTGGGGCATGGCTGCCCATTCCAGCATCAGAAAGTAGGGCTGGCTTCTTGTTGTCTGCTATGGGGCTGGGACTCCTTGCTTTACCTTTAACCCTTCTTAGAAAATGTTGTGCTGGGTGCGGTGGCTCACACCTTTAATCCCAGCACTTGGGAGGCAGAGGTAGGAGGATCGCTGTGAGTTCAAGGCCACCCTCAGACTACATAGTGAATTCCAGTTCAGAAGCCAGGCGTGGTAGCGCACGCCTTTAAGCCCAGCACTCAGGAGGCAGAGGTAGGAGGGTTGTTATGAGTTCAAGGTCACCCTGAGACTACATAGTGAATTCTAGGTCAGCCTGAGCTAGAGTGAGACCCCACCTCAAAAAAAAAAAAAAAAAGTTGTCTTACATCTGCAGATTTCTGCAAATGAACCAGCTTTTTGAATGTATGTACTTGGAGCTGGAGGGAATCCTGTTCATGTTCCTTTACAAAACAAAGGATCAAAATCTTTTGTGTAAAAGCTGGGTGTGATGGCGCATGACTTTAATCCTAGCACTTGGGAGGCCGAGGTAGGAAGATTGCTCTGAGTTCGAGGCCACCCTGACACTATGTAGTGAATTCTAGGTCAGAGCCTGGGCTAAAGCCAGACCCTTCAACCCTCCCCCTGCCCCCCCAAAAAATCTTTCATGTATGCTGAGGCCAGGCTGTGCCCTGCACTAAGTTACTCCATATGGTAAAAAACAGTGGTTTTACAGACTGTCTTGTTCTGAGAAACTCCATTTTACAAGCATCATTTAACTCCATTTGAGGATGGCGGATGACACTGTACCTTGTGGGCACATGAATGGCACTATCTGTCCAGCACCATCCATGAGGCACAGACTAATAAGTAGTTTCTTCCTGAAAGTAGAAAGGGCACCACCATATTAAATTTATCAAAGTAAATCGGGATGATAGGAGCACATGGATGTATTAAAATCGTATCAGGAGAACCAGACCTGAGGACTCATCTGGACATACCTGGGTCTCATAAAGAGAGGACACCTAAAATGCGATGGCACCAGCCCCACCTGTCATCTGACCACCCAGCATGTGTGTGTCACGGGACTAACTAGCTGAGAATTCCCAGCTGTCCCACGGGCCTTCTCAGCTTGTCTCAAACCTCACTGCTGACGCTGCCTACTTGAATTGCCCTGGTCCTACTCTATGCTCTATGACTCCCAGTCTGTATTTTGCCTCTGGAGCTCAACTTGATCCTGAGGCTCCGCTCAACTCTGACCCTGCTGCCAGCCCGACCCTATGATGACACCGTTGGCTTCAGAGGAGGCGGCAGCAGCATCTCCAGCAGACCTCCTGTTCAGTTCCGTATTCCTTCAGACTCTTTCTGCATTCCAATCAGCCTATCCTTGCAGCTTCTGCCTCTCACACCTCTTTGAAGCTCCTGGAACCTGGCTGTGGTCTTTGTATCCCTTTGTTGCCGTTTTGTAACCTGCACATACATATTTACTGTGTGATGTGTAATGTGTGATTTGAGTGTTAATATTAGTAATTAAGATTGGAATAAAAGAACCTGTGCCTACCTTGGCCTGGCTATCATAAAAAAGGGACTACTTAAATTACTGCTAACAAAACTGATGCAGCTTGTGAATTTGTCATCCGGTCCATCCTGATGTTATAGAAAGACATGGATGTGCTCAGCTGCGTTTCTGACAGCATGCTCGTGACAGTGTAAAATAGGTAGTTTAGAGCGGGGCGTGGTGGCACATGCCTTTAATCTCAGTACTCAGGAGGCAGAAGTAGGAGGATTGCCATGAGTTCGAGGCCACCCTGAGACTACATGGTGAATTCCAGGTCAGCTTGGGCTAGGGTGAGACCCTATTTCGAAAAACCAAAACCAAAAAAAAAAAAAAAAAGGAGGTCATGCATCTGGCCCCTTTTAAATTAATACACTATTTTTAGAGCAGTTTTAGATTCACAGCAAAATTGAGTAGAAGTGAAGATTTCCCACACATTCCCTATCTCTTCATCCTCGGCCTCCCTCCCTTGCCACTCCTGTCCCAGAATGGTGCATTGGTGACAATTGAGTCTATGTGGACACATCATTATCACTCAGCATCCATCAGAGGTCACTTTGGGGGTATACTTCTCTGGATTCTGGGAAGCATATAAGCATGTTATCCATCATGGTATCTGTCATACATCCAGTTTTACATACATCCAGCTTTACAGAATTGAAACTCCTCTGTGCTCCAGGAATCCCCTCTAGCAACCATTAGTAACCTTTCCCCCCTCTCCATGGTTTTACCTTTTGCAGAATGTCATGCAGCTAGAAGGATACAGTTTGTAGAACCTTTGTGTTGACTTCTTTCCTTTAATACAATGTACTTTAGTTTTTCCTCACGCCTTTTCATATCTTGATAGTTCTTTATTCAGCACTGGATGAAATTCCATGATCTGGATGTATCACAGTGTATTTTTCCATCCACTAACTGCACTATATCTTGGATGCTTCAAAGTTTTGGCAATTATGAGTAAAGCTGCCACGAACATCCATCTGCAGGCTTTTGTGTGGACACGTTTCTAAGTCTCTGAATAAATATGAAGGAGTGTACTTGCTGGATCACATGGCAAGAGTATGTTCAGTTTTCTAAGAAATGTCATTTTGTTTTACAAAGTAACTGAACAATTTTGCATTTCCACCAGCAGTGCATGAAAGTTCTTGCCCAACATCTTCACTAGCGTTTGGTGCTGTCAGCATGCTGGACTTTGGCTATTCTAATACATGTGAAGTGTATTGACTTTTTTGTTTATGTCTCTCTTATATTTTCATTTCATTTCATTCTTTATTGAGAAATTTAATATATGAACATATGGCAAGTTGGCCTTACTCTCACAGGTTGTACTCTTGTTCCCCCTCGTCCCCACCCCCATTTCACTGAGCATTGACTAATGTGCTATACACATTTGGATTTTATTTTTATTTATTCATTTATTTATTTGAAACAGATAGATGGAAAGAGAAAGAAAGAGAGTGAGAATGGGCGTGCCAGGGCCTCTAGACACTGCAAACAAACTCTAGATGCGTGTGCCCCCCTTGTACATCTGGCTTACGTGGGTCCTGGAGAATTGAACCGGGGGCCTTAGGTTTCGCAGGCAAACACCTTAACCACCAAGCCATCTCTCCAGCCCCACATTTGTATTTTAGTATGTTATATTTTTGTTGAGTACATGGTCTTTTTTTACTTTTCCATATTTTTTCTTTACTAATTCTCTTGTATAGAGAAATGATAAAGGAATCAAACAAAATAACACCTTTGTTTTATGAGATGTTATCATTGTTTAATTATTTATTTGCAAGCAGAGAGATACAGAGAGGAGAGAGAGAGAGACAGAGAATGGGTGTACCAGGGCCTCTAAGCCACTGCAAATGAACTCCAGATACATGCACCATTTTGTACATCTGGCTTTACATGGTTGGGGAATCAAATAAAGATATCAGGCTTTGTGGGCAATTGCCTTTACTACTGAGCCATCTCTCCAATCCAAGATGCTAGTATTGATTTATGTATTTGCATGTTTTAAATTTTCACTTCTTAGCCAGGCATGGTGGCACATGCCTTTAATCCTAGCACTTGGGAGGCAGAGGTAGGAGGATCACCATGAGTTCAAGGCCACCCTGATACTACATAGTGAATTCCAGATCAGCCTGGGCTAGAGTGAGACCCTACCTCAAAAAACCAAAAAAAATTTTTTTCACTTCTTTTTAACTGGCAAGTGTAGATAGCATATATGTATGCATACATTGTGGAATCAAGCTATTCAACATAAGCACCATCTCTCAGCTTACCTTGATATTTTATTTATTTTTCAACACTAACAAGGCTTTATTTTTAAACACTAATAACTTATTTATTAACTTATAATTTAAAACTTATTTACTTTTAAAGTTATATTTTAATGACTTGAAATGGTTAAAATATAAGATTTTCTTTTTTTGATTTTTTGAGGTAGGGTCTCACTCTAGCCCAGGCTGACCTGGAATTCACTATGTAGTCTCAGGGTGGCCTTGAACTCACAGCTATCCTCCTACCTCTGCCTCCCGAGTGCTGGGATTAAAGGCGTGTGCCACCACACCTGGCTAAAATATAGGATTTTTAACCCCCCCAATGCCTATAGAATTGATTTGAAAACTAAAACTAATACTTTTTAAAATAGTAAGATCATATAAGAACAGAGGGGAACATTATTTAAGGAAGATTTAAAAATTTTTTATTTTATTTTTTTTTATGAGAGAGAGAGAGAGAGAGAATTGCTGCACCAGGCCCTCAGCCACTGCAATCAAACTCCAGATGCTTGTGCCACCTAGTGGACACGTGTGACCTTGTGCTTGCCTCATCTTTGTGTGCCTGGCTTACATGGGATCTGGAGAGTTGCATGTGAGTCTTTAGGTTTTTCAGGCAAGCACTCTAACCACTAAGCCATCTCTGCAGCCCACCACTGATATTTTAAAATATTTATTTGTGTGTGTGTGTGTGTGTGTGTGTGTGTATGTGTGTATGGGAGAGAAAGAGAGAGAGAGAGAGAGAGTAAATATGGGAGGGCCAGGGCCTCTAGCCTTTGCAAACATGTGCCACTTGTGCATTTGGCTTCATGTGGGTGCTTGAGAATCGAACTTGGGCCAGTGGGCTTTGCAAACAAGCAGCTTTAACCACTGAGAAAACTCTCCAGCTGCAGTTTATCACGTTTTTGTGATGAGAACATTAAAATCTATTCTCGTGAGCTGGAGAGATGGTTTAGTGGTTATGGCATTTGCCTGCAAAACCAAAGGATCTCAGTTCAATTCCCCAGGACCCACATAAGCCAGATGCACAAAGTGGCACATGTGTCTGGAGTTCACTTGCAGCAGCTGGAGGTCCTGGCACACCCATTCTCTCTCACTCTCTCTCTGCCTCTTTCTCTCTCTGATTCTCTCAAATAAGTAAATTAAAAAAATTTTTAAAATGTCTATCATTTTTATTATTTTTTAAAAAATCTATTCTCTTGGCAATTTTTAAGATGCCTGCTGGTTTTTTTTTCCTATTGTCTCTATGTCCCTCCCTCCAGAACCTGGGAGTAGGACAAGTCACACCCAAGAACCCCATGGGGCAGCTGCTCAGCTCTCCTAACCTGGGGATGGCTGTGGAAATTCTGTCACAAAGCGCACAGCCCCTCTTCTGACCACATCGGGGTTGATATTTCAAGCCTGAGGAGGATGCACTCTCTGCTCCACTTCTCCTCAGCACCAGCTGGAACATTTCTTCATGTGTCCAGTACTTGGCTCCTCCCTGCCTGCTCCCACCCCACAGACTCCTCCTCCCCATTCCTGATGAGATGGAACTTGTGGGTTTGGCCTGGTGTCTGTGGGTTTTGGGAGGTGCAGAAAGTGGAGAGGGTTGGCTTAATCCCACCCCCTGCCTCTGTCTGCATTAGACACTCTGTAGACCAACTCCTGACTAGGGCTTTTGCTCTGACCTCAGCTGAAGCCCTCATGGGTATCTAGGCAGCTGTGTAGGGGCTGTCCATTCAGGCCTTTGGGAGGCAGGCTGGGGCAGGAATATTCCAGAGGCTTCCCTTTCACCCTCCCTGCCACATGTACACCTGATCTGAAAGGCTTCTTGGGACTGGAGTATGTTCTATCCATTGTAGGAAGAGGGTCTAAGCCACCAAGGAAAGGTGAGCATAGCAAAGCTCATGGCTGCTTCAGGAACCTGGTAATGGAGGGTAGTTTTAACTGTTGGGGGCCCTGGGAATAAGCCCCATGGGTCGCTCTTGTGGCAGGCAATATTGCAAGGGTTGCAGGCTTCGTAGGAGGTGGGACTTCTGACAGTATGCGCCTGTGACTGTGCTGTGTGGACCCCAGACCCTGGACAGGAATCCCTGGGGGCCAGCTCAGCATGATCTACAAAGGCAGAAGAAGTGCCTGTGGTATGCTGTGCTGGTGCAGCTGGCCTGGGTCAGTTACCTGCCTGGCCACAGTGGTGACAGGGTCTCTGACAGGCCATGGGCAACACAGCTGTGGGTGACTAAGGGGTCAGGGCTGACCTAGCAGGCTGACTTAGAGCCACTCATGGAGCTGCACGTCAGCTCCATGTCTAATCATCTGGTGAGTTCATACACTGCCCCGGGTATATTACTATGCCCTGATGAGGAGGTGACTCTGCTGACGTGATTCTGCTGACGTGACTCTGCTGATGCAGTTTCTGTCCTTCCAGGTCTAACCCAAAGGCTCTCTCTGCCTTGAGCCCATCCTCATCTTTCCTTTAGATGACTCTCTCCCTCTTTGGGTGGACCTTGTCACCTGCATGGGTTATGGTCCCTAACAGAGCTGGTCTCATCCATGTCCACAAATTTATTAAGGAAGAAGATGGCCTCACCAGCCCAACGGAGCTGTGTTTCCCCTGCGTTTGGGCTTCCATGAAGCTGTTTCTCTTTCTGTTGCCAGCAAAGCAGGAGAGGAGACTTTGCTCATGCTCTTGGGTGGGAGGCAAAGGACTGTTTTATCCAGATCCCACAGTTGGTCCCTAAGGAAAAGCAAGAACACAAGGGAAGCTTCAACACTGAGACTGGAATGGCCTCATTCACAGGTTTCTTAAATAGCCAGAAGCAAGCCAGGAGGGGCAAGGGCTGAGTCAGGCCCAGACAGGTGAGTAAAGTCATCCAAGGTAGGGCTTTGATGTGGCATTTCAGGCACAGCAAAGAGAGTTCAAATTATGAGTGAGAACTTTAGGGCCCTGTTGGTGTAAACTGCACACACAGCCCCCTACCTCAGTCACACCCAAAGCATGCTCTGACCTGTGCTGGCTACAGGTCATGCTCTCTCATGGCCTTAAAGCCTGACCCTACTTCCTGTGGGGATCCCCAGGCCTGGCAGGTTGCAATAATCCAGCATGTTGCCTCCTGGAAGGTGCTGAGAAAGTCCCTGCTGCGTCAGCCTCCAGCACTGTCACAGACCAGGGACTTCCACTCCATCTTCTTGGCTCACCTCTTCCCTGTGGGAGCAGGTATGCAGTTTCCAAGTCAAGCCTTGCTCCACCCCCTTCCCAGCAGCCACCTGGCCAGCAGGGAGGGCACAGAATCTTTCTGCAGTGCTCTGGCTAGTTGCTGGGAGAACAAACTGACAGGACAATCACAATAACAGATTCCTGAATTCTTTTTGCACTTGGGCCTTGTTCTAGCCATTTCCAATGGGTCTTCCAGAGTGACCCTGCAGGGTGAGTTATGCCTATTTCACTGGTGAGGAAACCAATACTTGGGAGAAATGACTGAAGCAGTGAGGCTGTCTCACATACAGGGCTATGATGCATGGTTACTTCTGGAAAGCCCTGGACTTCTGCTCCTGAGGGACCTGATTCCAGGGACTGGCTTTGAAGGATGGATGTCAAGTCTTGAGGCTGGCTACCCCTGGGGTCAACCAGATCAGTCTTCTCTCTCAGGGATTAGGGAAGAGCACTTGATTGATCATGAAGCCCTCTTGCCTCCATGATCCTTTGGCTCCTGATAACATCCTTGGGAAGTAAGTTGTCTATTATCTTATATACATATGTACATAAATACATACATATATATGTATACATATTCCATTATTATAACTATTCCCATTTTCCAGATGAGGAACTTGTGGCTTTTGATGAGAAGTATTGCTAAGCATCAGATAAAAGAGAAGGAAGAGTAGGGATCAGATTTTCAGCCTTGTACCAAAGCAGGTGCCTCCCCTGCCTTTTCTCCTGTGTTGTGAGGCAGCTGTGCGGGTGTGGGGGTGACTCACACAGGGCACGTGGGTGGGGGTGTGGCCTACCTGGCGCCAAGGGCAGGTGGCCTAGCCAGTTCTGCTTCTGATGCCTCATTCCAGCCATCAGCTATCCTTGTGCGATGAGAGTCTCTTGCCGCCACCTCAGCCACCTTCCCAACAGGGAGTCTTCGGCTCCAGACATGCGGTGAACTTAGAACAAGGACTGTCACCACCACCCGCAATCTCACCAGGTGAGTCCTTGCCTTATAGGGCAGCAACCCTCCGTTGCCTCTGGGGAGCCTAGAGTGTGGGCCTGGTCTCCTCTTGGCCATGTCTTCTCTTTGCTCATGGGCCTCATGGAAGGTGGTGAGGGAGCTGGGATTCTAGCGAGAGTTACAAAGTGGCTTTTGGCCACAAGTGTGTGAGAGAACGCAGGTTCTGACAGGCCCAGGGACCTTTCCCTGAGGACTGGGAATCCTGAGGAGGAAGAAGGTTTCATCATCCTAAGGCCAAGGCTTGGTTCATGTCTCCTTCAGCCAGCTCAGAGACGTGGGTCTCTGTAGTAGGAGTGTGGTAGGTAGCCCAGTGGCAGAGGGACAGGGCCTGGGCACTCATAGGTCTTGAGACAGCAGATATGGCTTCTCCCTGTGGGTCCTGGGCCTGTCTGTGTCCCCAGGACAGACCATTTCAATCAGTGTCGGGTCCTGGGAGGTATGACATACACTCCCCGGGTTAGGAAGCTGGATCCTGGGTGGCGAGAGAGTCCAGCAGGTGAGAACATAGGGCTTATGGGGTGACTCAGGAGCTAATTATAGCTGATGCAGTCCTAGTCCAGATTTTCCTGACCCTTCCCTGTCCCAGCAGCCTGGGACAGCCACCTCCCTGGGCTCAGTGCATGAAAGATGGAACAACTGGTGTCATGGGTTAGGACCCCAGGAGTTTTGGGGGACCATTCATCCCATTTCTCAGGAGGGAAACCATAGGCTTTTTTCCCTTCTTTCTTGGGCACCTTGTAGCCTTTTAGCCCCGTGTATACACAGGCCACGTCTAGGGCAGGCAGCAAATGTTGCCTGTCCTTTCCTCAGGGTGGTGATGGGTACAGGCAGGGGCTAGGTGCTCCTGTATATGAGTTCTCCAGGTGTCTTCTGTTGAACCTGGTCCCTTAATTGCAAAGTCACCTTTTGAATACACTACCATTTCCTATCGATCCCATCCTACATGGCCAGCTGGCCACGTCAGCATCCCCATGGTTCCCACAGCAGCCTTCTTTTGGTCCCCAGGACACTGGTGTCTCTCAACCATCCCCAGTGCCTGGTCTCTGTCAGACACGGTCTTCTATGTAACCCGAGTCCTTCCTTGCTTCCTCCTACCCTGGGATCACTTACATTCCTAAGTGGTATTTGAGGTCCTCAAAATGTGGCCCAATATTTTACCAAGCTCATCTTGGTTGGGAGTAACAGTGGATTTTACCTGGAGGCTTTGCTGGGTTCTCTCAGGACTTTAGAGTCAGGGAATGTGAAAGTTTCAGGGACAATTTGCCTGTCCCAAGAACCACTGGTAGCCTGGAAACCTAGGGAGAGAGCTCCCTCTACCAGGGGTGTTGGTGGGAGGTGGATGATACTCAATGGGTGTACGAAGATTTCAGAAACACCTTTTTGCCTTCTCAATCTGAGCATATGCCCTGTGATCATGTTACAGCCATGAATGCCCACTCCAAGGAGATGGTGCCCCTCATGGGCAGGAGAACCACCGCCCCCAGTGGGAACGCTGTAGTGCTGACAGAGAAGAGGCCAGCGGAACTCACCCCCACCAAGAAGAGGTAGGACTGCAGGCTGGGGCCGGGGCTTTGTGCAGTTCACCGCACAGGAGGCATCTGTCTAAGGAATTCCTTGCGTCCTGTGGATCCAAGTGTCATCTGGGGTGGCTGATGCCCAACTAGTTATAGCTGGGTGACAGCTCTGCATACTCAGAGGCCTTTGCTGAGGAGTTCTTCATGACTGGCACAATCAGAGAGGTCTCCCTGAAGGGGTGAGAAAACACTGAAGCAAGAACATTCAGGAATGCTCTTGGAGGGGGTTAGGGCTGCTTGAGCCATTCTTGAGAACATGATCAAAATGGTGGGTGGTCATTCTAGATAGCTGAGACCTTCACCTGGGTATTTATTTCACACACACCATTTTCAGTCCACTGCGTGCCCAGCAAGGTTGCTCAGGCCTTCTAACCCCATCTGTGTAATTGGATGTATTGGAAAAGCTGGAAGGGCAGAAGATGCTGCTAGAAGAAAGAGACAGAGATCAAGAACTGTGCACAGTATAATTTATAGGAACAGAAGCATGTTTTGGGAAGCACTTGGCACCTCAAGGCAGGAACAAGGGATATCTTGGACCATGGCCAGTCAGAAGGTACCTGGCTTTCTCATGGCCAATGTCAATTAAGAAATAGGCTAAGCATTATCGTCCAGCACAATAACACTCTTGGGTGACATTTTTCCCTCCTGAGATAGAGTCTTATGTTACTTTTTTGATATATCCCAGGATAGCTTTGAACTTGAGCTCATCTTGTCTCAGCCTTCTGTGTACTAGGATTACTAGTGTTTACTACCAAGTCCAGCTTTGGCCACCAAGTGAGTTTGTGTGTCCTATAGGGACTGGGCATGACATTGTCTTAGGATGAAAGGTCACCTTGTGGGTAAAATGGAGGCTATAAGCAAGATGACTTGTGTTACACTGGCCCTACATGGGGACATCAGCAATGACATCAAATAACAGGATGACAATTAAATGAGATTGTACCAACAAAGTGCTTAGCACAGTGCCTGGTGTGGGGTCAGCGCTCAGCACAGTGCCTGGTGTGTGTTCAGTACTTACCACAGTCCCTGGTGTGAGGTCAGTGCTCAGCACAGTGCCTGGTGTGTGTTCAGTGCTCAGCACAGTGCCTGGTGTGTGTTCAGTACTTAGCACAGTGCCTAGTGTGAGGTCAGTGCTCAGCACAGTGCCTGGTGTGTGTTCAGTACTTAGCACAGTGCCTGGTGTGGGGTCAGTGCTCAGCACAGTGCCTGGTGTGTGTTCAGTGCTCAGCACAGTGTCTGGTGTGTGTTCAGTGCTCAGCACAGTGCCTGGTGTGGGGTCAGTGCTCAGCACAGTGCTTGGTGTGAGGTCAGTGCTCAGTATATGCTGACTCTGGTAGTGTTTTTGTTTCCTTTATCATCACCATGGGGCTGCTAGGACTAGAGAAAGGACTCCTGTAGAAACAGACCTTCCTCCTTTCATAGCTGCTTCTTCACCTGTCAGTTGATTGGGTGCCTTTCAATTGGGCCAATCTAGAGCAGGCCACCTCAGCTGTGCTTCCCTTGGTCCTGGGTGGCCTGCAGCCTAGGGTGGCTCATTTGATGTGATTCCTCTGCCCCTACCTCAGTCCCTCTCTTGGGTTGTGGGTGAGCTTGGATTGTCCTCTGTCTATTGATTCAAATCATAATCACTGAAGTGTGTTTTGTGCACCAGGGGATGGATGCTTTAGGACACAGGAGAAAGATCATGTGATGCTGCTCATAGCCTTGGTTGAAGAGCTTCAAAGAGAATGTGGGAAGTGTCTGGAGTGATGCGAACTAGAGGACAGATGAAGACTGAGGGGTTGGTCATTCTGACCCTGTGGATGGTCTCAGAGCACTTCCTAGAGGAGGTAGTGCTAGAGCGGACCTTGGCAGATGGAACTGAATGGAAAGGGCATGCCAGGTAGTGGGACATGGGAACAAAGGCTGGGAGGAAGGACTGAGGAGGGTTTGTGGTAGCTTAAGTGCTAGGTGAGTAGAGGAGCCTTTAGGGAGATGGGTCTGTTTAGGGCTGAATCTTGGATGGCCAGTTAAAGAATGTGGACAATCCCGAGGAGACGGGGGAGCCACAGGAAGAGTTCCTGAGGGAGGAAAGTAGGCCACAGTGAGATTTGTGTTTTGGAACATTTGCTGAGTGACCCATGTGGACAATGAATTGGAGGGGAGGCTGAGGTCAGGGAGGCCATGAGGAAGTAGTTGGGACATTCAGATGGCAGGTGGTGAGGTCTGAGGCTAGGTGGTCAGGGATGGAGGAAGGTATGGATCAAAGAGGTGCTAGTCATGGGATCTTCTGTGGGATAGAAGGAGAAAGAAGACTCAAGAGGTATCTGCTTATGCTAGACGGATGGAATGGTAGGGCTACTTCTACCATGAACCTATCAGTGAGAAGGAACAAGGTCAGGAGGAATGAGCCAAGTTCATGCGTGAAAGACTAAGAAGTACCTGAAGGACATCCAGGCAGAGCCTCCGTTTTGGGATACAGAAGAGAAAGTTGGGAGGAGGTGGAGGTGAGGCAGATAAGACATGGGAGCATGAGGCTAGCTTGGATCTTCATGGGTCTATCCAGCAAGGATCAAAAGCATCACTGAGCTAAGCTGGTAAGGACCACCCTCCTGGGTCTCCTTCCCTTTCATTTTCCCAGAAGAGTTTTGGACATGGGGAAAGACTTTGGACAGGCTCTCAGGAAAACCCTAAGCTCTTCCCCATCAGGACTAGCTGAGTTGCTTTTATTGAGTCAACTAAGTCCATGAACTATGTTCCATGCTAAGCACTACTGACCAAATGACTGACTGCTTGTGAGGCACTTTTGTCTCCTTAAATGGTGGTCCCAAAGACTCTTTGAGGACCCTCATGTGAAGTTTGGGCCTTTCCCTCAGAACTGAGTATAGGCTTGGGCCAAGGGGACTGGGCAGATTGCTCAGTGGGTAAAGCCTTGATTTCTAGCCTGCTGGCCCAAGTTTGACTCCCTAGAAATCATTTCAAAGTGGGATGCAACATGGCACATGTGTCTGCAATCACAATGGGAGGCTGAGTCAGGAGAATCTGGAAGTTTCAGGGACAGATGTACTGGTGCACACAAAGCAAAGTGGCAAAAACATAATAATAAGGGAGACCCTGTCTCAAGCAGGGTGCAGGGAGAGGACAAATACCCTGAGGCTGTGCTCAGACCTTTCACATGTGCCATGGGACGAACATGCACATACACACACATCATATACATCCACACATAAATACAGATACACACATAATAATAATAAAAGACTTGGCTGTCTTTCTTTCTATGTCTCTCTCTCTTAAAATAGGGGGGCTGGAGAGATGGCTTAGCAGTTAAGGCACTTGCCTGCGAAGCCTAAGGACTCAGATTTGATTCCCCAGAACACATGTAAGACAGATACACATGATGGTGCATGCGTCTGGAGTTCATTTGCAGTGGCTAGATGCCCTGTGCACCCATTCTCTCTCTCTCTTTCTCTCTGCCTCTGTTCCTCTCTCTCTCTAATAAATAAATTTAAAAAAATAAAAAAAAGACTTGGCCTAGAAAGAAAAAGGAGAGAATAAAGTAAATGGAAAGAGATAAAGCAGTCTCAGTCACTTGGGAGTTATGTTGTAATGGTGGGACTTAAGGCGCCCGGAGGTCTACAGTGGTGAGAGATTTTTGGACCTGAGAACTTTTCCTGAACTATCATGCCATTCATCATGGCTTCCTTCCTGGGCCCTTGGCAAGGTGATATCTAGGATCAGAGATGCAGGCTGTGGAAGAGCTGGCCTTGAAGAGCTCAGAGCACTTGGGTATTTCTTAGGTCAAAGCAGATGGCTGGACAAGCGTCTTTCCAGCCCTGGGGTTGCTTCCAGCCCCAGAGTTGTCCCTCAAAAGGGCAGAAATGCAGAAGAAATAGAGCACATCTCTCTGTGCACCTGAGTTAATAACAGCCAGGTGATGCCCTTTGGCCTGGATGGAGGGTAGGAAGTTAAAATAAACAATGAGGACCTGAAGCAGCAGGAGCCAGGATGTCATGTGGCCAAGACCTTGCCATGTGCTTACAATGGTGGGTGGGATGCTGGAATGCAGAGGCAAGTAGGACAGTTGTGGGTCAGGCCCTGCCCCGGAAGTTAGGCCCTTGCCCAACCACCTGATCTTCCCTAGCCTGACTGTCATCCCTCCTCTCTCCACATCCAGTTCTTCAGGCACCAGAGGGTTCTTTCCTCAGAACACCCTTTCCCTTCCAGCCAAGGAGGCTTTTCTCATGCTCTTCTCCACCTTAGGGCATTACCCAAACTGCAGGCATGCTTCAAGACCCAGACAATAGCCTGTCCTTGAACTTCCATAGCCCATACCTCCCTGAGAAGGTTGATGTGGTCACTGAGGCAATGTCAGTAGTGATTGACATCTCTGAGGATGGGGTTCCTGGAAGGACCACCTGTCCCCTCTCTGCCTACTAAGCTCACTACACTGAATAAATGAGTAGTTTTGAGCTGGTGGATGAATTGATGAAGGAACAAGCAAGGAAATGAGAGGAGATGATGAGCTGATGCAGCAGCCCCGTGGCCCAGCCCCAGTGAGGTCACTGTACTGTGGGGTGATATTTTTTCCCCTCTGTCTCCTGGACCCTCAGTCTCTGGCATGGTTACTTCATAGTTTCATAACATGGCTTTCTGGGCTCTCGGAGAAGGCCTTGAGAAGAGGCAAAGAACCCTTCATCAGTTTTGTGCATAAGACTGGGAAGGGGATGGGCTTAGGAAGAGGTGAAGGTTCTGGACTGGGAACACAGTCAAGTCACTGGAAGGATTCATCCTCCTGCATTTACAGTTTCAAGTAGTATTGGTCTGTCTGTCTGAGGACTGGGCTTGTCCACGGACTTCTCCGTCTAATCACTCTATTGACTTATTTACTCATTATCCATCCATTCACCCATCCATCCATCTTTCCTTCCACCCTCCCATCACCTACTCATCATTCATCCATCCACTCATCTGCCCTTTTGTCTGACTGGCCAGTCTTCCTTCCACTGGATTACCTTTCACTCCTCCTTCCACACATCCCTTCAGTGAAGTCTTTGAGTATAGGACCAGTGTTGGAGAACCAAGGATGATTCTGGAGCATCAAAGGTGATGTCAGTATAGTCCCCTCCACTGAGGGACTTACAGCTGGAGGATAGTGTATAGTCCTTGTAAGTCCAATGGGAAGCCATTGCCTGGCTTTACTGTGACCTGGTTTCATCTTGGTGGAGCCACTTCTGACCAACCCACTGGAATAGCAGCTCTGGGAAGAAAGAGTCTGCTCACTGCCATCCCAGTTCTAGGAACAGTGCCTGACATTTTGTAGATCCTTGATAGGTATTTGTTGAGTAAAGCCTCACTGAGGTTTTAGATAGGTAGGGCAGGGTGGGCTCAGGGAAGCAGACTGTCTTGGGGAAAAGTCATAGGTGTAAGCTTGGGGCTCTGTATGGAATTTGGCAACCTTCAAACAGGATGTTTTGAGGGTGAGCCTCCAACAGATGTGCTTGGTCTGTGACTCAGGCTGCCACAGTGGAGTGGGGCCAGCTTTGGGGTGGCAGTGAGGAGTGTGGTAATTAGACTGGTTGACCTCTGGTGCCTGTTTCAGATGGACAGTCCATGAATTGGATGATCTCAGAGTTGCCTTGACTCAGATTCAGGCCTTAGGAATCATCTCCCCAACCATTATCCCATCAGGCTCAGACATGGAAAGTGTCCATGTAGGGACATGCAAGAGACATGAAGAGCTGGGCCAGTACCCAGACTTTTTGTTCCTAGCTAAGGGTTTTCTCATCCATTTGCCTTCTTTTTGAAAGGAGGATTTGCTTTTAGGTCAGGTCAGGTGTTTCTCTTCTCTCTGTTGCTCTCTTTCAACAGAGCCTCACTGGGTAGTGCAGACTGGCCTTGAACTTGGGGCAATTCTTCTTGCAAGTGTGAGCCACCACACCTGGCAGAAGATTCCCTTTTATGGTCGATACAGGAAGGCAAGGGCCAGTATGTCCCCAGCCTCATTTATGCATCATTTCTGGATTAGCTCTACACTTCCAGGCTTGTCTGTGTTTGGAATGAGGCAAGGGTCTGCCTAGGCCAGCCTGGGACACTCCTACCAACTCCACCTGGCCAACCTCTTTCTGGGGCTACCCCATATAGTGGCTTCAGCTTGCAGCAAGCCAGGAGGGCTAAGTCAAGAGCAGGGCACTGTGGATTGCCATGTCAGTTGTGAACCTGAACATTTGGAAGTAGGCACTCTGACCAGCTTGCTTCTGCCCTGGGGGAGCTGCTTCCCCATCTTGAGCCTCAGTTGCTTCCTCTGTAGAATGGGCCCTGTTCTGCTCTGCTGCTCTCCTTTCTGAACCTGACATGGGTGGGATTGAACTCTTGGAGTTCCTCTGAGGTACTGCGTGGAGGGCAAAGGCCACACTGGTCCTTCTTGGTCTTAGGAAGGAAGTGTCACCAGATGGTTCATCTCCCAATGTGTGATGTGGGGTCTAAGGTCCCACGTGTCTGTAGGTGTGGTAGAAGGTGGGGCTGGCTGGGAGTCATATCTTAGACATGTGTCTTGCTTTTCTAGGGGCAGTGTCCCCATTCCCTGAGGAGAAAGTCAACTGTGGTCCCAACCTTTCCTCTCCACTGCCTGACATAGTGTCCCGGGCTTCCTTTGCCCTCCCTCATTCTCCCCTCCCTGAGGAAAAGCTGTGGTTGTGCTTAACTTTTCTCCCTCCCTCTCTTTCTTTCCTTTCTTTCTTCCTTCCCTCCCTCCCTCCCTCCCTCCTTCCTTCCTTCCTTTCTCCATCTTTCTTTCAATTAAAAAAAATTTTTTTTTTGGTTTTTCAAGTTAGGGTTTCACTCTAGTCCAGGCTGACCTGGAATTAACTATGTAGTCTCAGGGTGGCCTCGAACTCATGGCAATCCTACCTCTGCCTCCCGAGTGCTGGTATTAAAGGCATGTGCCACCACGCCCAGCTTCAATTAAATTTTTATTAACATCTATTACTTATACAAGGAGTTTCATTATGATATTACTGTACCTGTTCATACTGTACCTTGGTTATAATCACCTCTCTTGTTACTCTTTCTCATTCCCCTCCTACTTTAATCATTTTCCTTCTATATCCCTAGCATGTCTCCTTTTAGTTTTATGTCCTTTTTTCTTATCTTCCATTTGTGAGAGAAAACACATGATAGTTTGCCTGGCATATTTCACTTAACATGCCATTCTCCAGTTCCAAACATTTTCCTGCAAATTACACAATTTTTAAAAAAAAGATTTTATTTTTATTTATTTGAGACAGAGAAAGGGGGAGAGAGAGAGAGAGAATGAGAGAGAATGGGCACTCCAGGGCCTCTAGCCATTGCAAAGGAAGTCCAGATACATGTGCCACCATGTGCATCTGGCTTATGTGGGACCTGGAGAATTGAACCGGGGTCCTTAAGCTTCATAGGCATGTGCCTTAACCACTAAGCCATCTCTTTAGCCACCGCCCCCACCAGTTACACAATTTTGTTCTTTGTGGATGAATAAAACACCATTGTGTATTTATGTCACATTATAGTTATCCATTTACTTAGGCTAATTCCATAACTCAGCTCCTGTGAATAGTGCCGTAATAAACATAGGTATGCAGAAGTCTTGGAAAGAAACTGACTTCAATTTTTTTGGGTGGGTATATACTCAGAAATAAGTAGATGGGCCAGGCGTGGTGGTGCATGCCTTTAATCCCAACACTCGGGGGGCAGAGGTAGGAGGATCGCTGTAAGTTTGAGGCCACCCTGAGACTACATAGTGAATTCCAGGTCAGCCTGGGCTAGAGTGAAACCCTACCTCAAAAAACCAAAACCAAAACAACAAAAAAAGAAATATGTAGATGGATCACATGGAAGTTCCATTTTGTAAATTTTATTTATTGTTTGAGAGAGAGAGAGAGAGAGAGAATATGAATGGATGTATTAGGGATTCTTGCCACTGCAAATGAACTCCAGATGCATGCACCACTTGTGCATCTGGGTTTATGTGGGTATTGGGAAGACAAACCCGGGTCCTCAGGCTTTGCCTGCAAGTGCCTTTAACCACTGAGCCATCTCTCCAGCCCTGGAAGTTCCATTTTTAATTATTTGAGGAGCCTCATAGTGACTTCCATTGTGGCTGCACCAGTTTATATTCACAGTAGCAGTGCACAAGCTCCTCTCCCTACAACCTCACCAGTATTTTAAAAAATATTTTATTTTTATTTATGAGACAGAGAGAGGGAGAGAGAGGGGGGGTGGAGAGAATGGGTGCACCAGGGCCTCTAGTCACTGCAAATGAACTCCTGAACTCCACATGCATTGTACCACCATGTGCATCTGGATTATGTGAGTTCTGTGGAACTGAACCTAGGTCCTTAGTCTTCTCAGGCAAGCGCCTTAACTGCTAAGCCATCTCTCCAGCTCACCAGTGTGCTGTTTTGATGGTAAATGGGCATTCTCACATTTTTCTCTCTTCAGATAGTGTTGCTATGTAGCCCAGGCTGGCCTTGAACTTGTGACCCTTCTGCTTCAGCCCCCTGAGTGTGGGGATTATGTGCATGCCCCACCATGCCTGGTCTTGGTTTTCTTTCTCAATTGGTGATTCTTAGCTCTGTTCCCTAACCTTCCTCGTCCTCCCTGTTCTAGATCAACTTTCTCAGCCCATTTTCTTTTATTATTATTACTTTTTTAAGAATTTATGGACTGGAGAGATGGCTTAGCAGTTAAGGTGCTTGCCTGCAAAGCCTCAGGACCCATGTTTGACTCTCCGGGTTCCACATAAGCCTGACACACAAGATGACACAAGTGTGTAAGGTTGCACATACATGCAAGATGGCACACACATCTGGAATTTGATTTCAGTGGCTGGAGGCCCTGTCACACCAATTCTCTCTCTCTCTCTCTCATAAGATAAAAATAAATAAATAAAAAGAATTACTGAAAAAATGTAATTTCAAAGTTTTTTTGGTGTTTGTTTACGCATGCATTTGCTTAACATAAAATCATTATTATTATATACATGTATACAAGTCAAGTTTTTAGCTAGATACCTTTTTTAAGAGAGAGAGAGAGAATTGGCATGTCAGGGCCTCCAGCCACTGCACCTGAACTCCGGATGCATGTACCACCTCCCGCACATGTGTGACCTTACATGGGCTTGTGTCACCTTGTGGGTCTGGCTTACATGGGATCTGGAAAGTTGATTATGGGTCCTTAGGATTTGTAGGCAGGTGCCTTAACTGCTAAGTCATCTCTCCAGCCCTAGATACATTTTTATAAGGGAAATACACTCATCCAACATATACATAGGTCAAGAAACAAAAATTGCCATCAATCCAGAAAATTCTCTTTCATTTCTACTCTCCCAGAACAACCAGAATCCTCATCTTTTAACTGCACAGACAAATGTACAACTTTTGCCTCATTTAATTTTTTTTTTTTTGGTTTTTTGGGGTACGGTTTCACTATAGCCCAGGCTGACTTGGAATTCACTATGTAGTCTCAGAGTGTCCTCGAACTCGTGGTGATCCCCCTACTTCTGCCTCCCGAGTACTGGGATTGAAGGCGTGTGCCACCATGCCCGTCTTAAATTTTTTTATTATGTAGAAAGTTGCATAGATACGTCATATGTTAGTACCATAATTTTCATCCTCCCTGCTCCCATTCTGCTGAGGGCTCTCCTTAGTGGGGTTGCTGTATTTCTCCTAGGTTGGCAAGTTATGAGATGTGAGAGCATCAGTCAGTCATTGTAGGGGGGTGGGGGACAGTGCCTCTAGACATTCCTTTTCACTCTGTGGCTCTTAAATTCTTTCCACCCCCTCTTCTGCAAAATTCCCTGAGCCGTAGTGGGTGTGTTTTAAGTCTACTTTAGTTTTGTGCTCTCAGCAGCATCTGGGTTTCTGCTTTGGTGTGTTTTGAGTGTCCTCACTGTCTGTCTCCATGACCTTGGCACTGGTTGACAAGCTTGTTATTGAAGCAGCATTCTTGCTCATCTCATCAATTCCTCTGTGGCTTCACCTGGGCCCTGGCTGATGTGTGAGGGGTGGCTTATCTCCTTGTTCTAGCTGCCTTCTGAAAAAGAAAAACAGATTCTACAAATGAGGCTGAGGTCAGCATAGGTTCATTGGGGTAAGCATTATTAATTAAGAGAGAGTTAGGTGGGTGTAGCCACTCTTTTAGCCAAAGACTAGTTAGTGGGAGGTTGCTGGAGTCTATGATTTTAGTTTCCATTGGATTCTAACTCAGTTCCTAATTCCAGCTAAGGGTTTCTTTACACTGAGTAGATCTCTTAGCTAATCAGAGAGCCATTGGTTACCCACCTAGGCTGGGTGCCACTACTGCACAGGCATGTCCATATTGTCAGGCTGGTTGCTTTGGTATAGCAGTGTTCCCTGTTAGCACACAAGAGTGTTGGTCATTTTCCTATAGCAGCTCATTGTAGTGCTTTCTAGCACTCTATGATTTACCTCATTTATTTTATTTTATTTTATTATTTATTTATTATTTATTTTTCTTTATGAGAGAAAGAGAGAGAGAATTGGCACACCAGGGCCTCCAGACACTGCAGCCAAACTCCAGACACATGTGCCACCTTGTGCACATATGCAACCTTGCACACTTGTGTCACCTTGTGTGTCTGGCTTATGCAGGACCTGGAGAGTTGAACATGGGTCCTTAGGTTTCACAGACAAGTGCCTTAACTGCTAAGCCATCTCTCCAGCCAGATTGGCTTCATTTTCAACATCATATTTTATGTTATAAAAGGTTAAACTCGGGCTGGAGAGATGGCTTAGAAGTTAAGGCATTTGTCTGCAAAGCCAAAGGATCCCAGTTCGATTCTCTAGGACCCACGTAAGCCAGATGCACAAGGGGGTGCATACATCTGGAGTTTGTTTGCAGTGGCTAGAGGCCCTGGTGGGCCCTCTCTCTTTTTCTCTCCCTCTTTCTGTCAAACAAACAAATAAAAAATAAATAATTTAAAAAAAAGGTTAAACTCTGTATCCCCTACCCCCACCCCCTTTCTCTGAGGACCTACTTCAGTGGGGTTGCTGGTATTCCCTGTGGGGTCATGAAGGCCTTGGTCATTCCCTGTGGGGGGATTCAGGACATTCCTACCTACTCTGTGGCTCTTACATTTCTGCAAAGTCAGCCCTTTATCGTTTGTGACAAAAAGCACAAGCTAGTCAGGCATGGTGGTGTAGGCCTTTAATCCTAGCACTTGAGAGGCAGAGGTAGGAGGATAACAGTGAGTTTGATATCACCCTGAGACTACATAGTGAATTCCAGGTCAGCCTGGGCTAGAGTGAGACCCCACCTCCAAAAACAAAAACAAAAAGAAAAGAAAAAAGCACAAGCTCTGATTAAAGGGACTGAGGATGGTGTGGGCAGTGTGAGAACAGCCAGTGTAACACTGGTCCTTTTCCCCTCCCTCAAGATGGTGGAAGGCCTGGTAGTATCTGATCTAACCCCTGCAGTTCTCTCCCTTCAGGCCTGAGTTTAAAGAGCATGTGGGTGGAGATGGGGAAGCAATTCTTATTGTCACATTCTGGCCTTTGAAGGGCCTCACATCTGGGCATAGTTGCAGACCCTTAGGTAATGGGCCACCTCTAGTGAGCTTCTTGGGCTCAAATGCATGCTATTTCCATGGACAGGAGTCCTCCCATGGCCCACGTGTGAAATGTGATATGAATGATGATACCGTGCCCATCCACAGGGAAGCTGTGAGGGCTGGAAGAAGACACGTGGCACAGAGTTGGTGGAGGGTGAGGACTCAGTGTGGGTGGCCTTTTGTGACAGGGCTGCAGGACACACAAATAGGCCCTCCCTCAGCTCTAACAGCCTTGCTTGGGTGTCCCCTCAGTGCACACTTCTTCCTGGAGATAGAAGGATTCGAGCCCAACCCCACAGTCACCAAAACCTCCCCTCCTATCTTCTCCAAGCCCATGGACTCCAACATCCGGCAGTGGTGAGTACCAGCCCCTGGCACAAGCCTTACCTCCAATGGGCAGTCCGTGATTGTCCTGGGCCGTATGGCCAGCTTGGCTGTGGCATGCTAGCTGTCCCTCTCTCTTCCCTACCCCACACCTCCAGCCTCTCTGGCAACTGTGATGACATGGACTCCCCTCAGTCTCCTCAGGATGATGTGACAGAGACACCGTCCAATCCCAACAGCCCAAGGTGAGTGGGGTCCTTCCTCTCCTCTCATTGTGCCCAGCAAGGGGAAGTGTCACAGGGATGGCCTTCATGGGAGAGAGGAAGAAGCTGCCAGGCAGTTGGGACAAACATCTGGAGGCCTAGACCTAGGCTATCGCTGGCATATAGGGCATTTTGTGGGAGAAATGGAATACCAAACTTTATAAATTATAATATAATACCCATTTAACATAAGACCTTCAAACACTATATATAAGAATGATAATTTCAGCATGAGACTTACAAAAATATTTCTTTTTTTTTTTGAGAGAGACACAGAGACAGAAAGAGAGGGAGAGGAAGACAGATAGAGATGGGCCCGCCAGCAGCTTTTCAGCTGCTGTGAATGAAATCCAGATGCGTGCGCTGCCTTGTGGTCAAGTGCAGCATTGCGCCCTTGTGTCACTTTGCATCTGGCTAAACGTGGGACCTGGAGATTGGAACCGCTGGAGATTGGAACCTGCATTCTTAGGCTTAAGAGGCAGGCGCCTTAACTACTAAGCCATCTCTCCAGTCCAAAATATTTCATTTTTTTTATTAGAGAGAGAGAGAGGGGCAGATAGAAAGAGAAAGAATGGTTGTGCCAGAGCCTCCAGCCACTGCAAATGAACTCCAGGCACATGAGCCACCTTGTACATCTGGTGTTATGTGGGTACTGGGGAATCAAACTCAGGTACTTAGGCTTTGCAGGTAAGCACCTTAACTGCTGAGCCATCTCTCCAGCCTGAGCACAAGACTTTCATGTAAATTTAAAATTCATGTGTACAAAACAGCAATATACATTTTGTAAGAACACATCCAAACAAAAAGAGGTACATCTGCAGTACAATGATTATCTACTTAGAGTGTGAGACAGGGAAAAAGTTCACAAACTATGAAAGGGAACTTTCCCTTTCCTTAGTCCCATATTTCAAAGTAATGGCTCTATTATACACCCTTCCTGATCATTCCCATGTGATGTGTGCTTGCATATGGATTGGAAAGGGAGCCTGATAGGTCAACACAGAACCCCAGGCTAGAGCAGAAGCACAGGGATTGCAGACATTGAGACAGGCATGGAAGGTGTGTGTGCGGGGGGGGGGGGGGACGGACAGGGCAACGCCCTGGAAGTGGGCAGCTCTGATGCAGGAGGACCAGGAGGAGGAGGCTGGAGTGCATGCATGGTGAGTTGGCAACATTTTCTGGCCTCAGTGCAAACCTGGCCAAGGAAGAGCAGAGGCGGAAGAAGAAACATCTGAAGAAGTACATCTTCATGGCCGTGTCTGAGGGCTGCGTGGAGGAGCTTGTGGAACTGCTTCTGGAGCTGCAAGAGCTGTGCAAAAGGCGCCGCGGCCTGGATGTGCCTGGTCAGTGCCTGGGTGTGCCCAGTTAGTGCCTGGTCCTGGAAGAGGGTACAGGGTGGAAGCCCTTATTTGGCTCTGCTTATCCCATCTCCTGTTGGGTTGTAGTGTGAAGAGCCCTAAATGCTGGACTAGTAACCTTGAACTTGACTGAGAGGGCATGGGGAGCTATAGATGGGTGTAGGCAGCTGAGAGGCATGGTTAGCTATTACGTGGAGGATGGTGGGAAGAAAGTGAAGAAGGCTGCTATTAAGACACTGTGGGGACCCTGAAGCAGGTCTGGGAGGGCGGGTCGGGGGGGGAAGTGTTCAGGCAGTAACATTAGCAGGAATTAAGGGACTTGGAGAGCCTGGTGATTGTGGGTTGGGGGTAGTTGTCTGGGGGTCCAGGAGAGGACCAGGTTGAAGGGGAGGAGATGAGCTGTACTTACAGACCATGAGAAGGGCAAAGGCTGGAGATGGAGATTTCAGGGTGTCCACACTGATGTGAACAGTGAGCAGCCACGGGGAGAAGGTGCTGAGGTCAAAGAAAAGAGGCCACAGATGAGGTCTTGTGGGTGGTGGAGCCTGGATAAGGAGCTAGGGAAGGAGCTGGAGAGGAAGGAGGAGTGCTGGTGGGGTGGTCTGGGTGGAGGGAGTGGTGATCAGGAAGGCCATACAGGGTGGAGGGTGTGCAGTACATTCTTGATGTGTGAAGCTGTAACTCTCACACCCTCTTCTGGCTAGGAGGCCCAGGGCGACTGGCCTCCTGCCCACACCTCCATCCTTGGCTTTGCCTGCAGACTTCCTCATGCACAAGCTGACGGCCTCGGACACAGGGAAGACTTGCCTGATGAAGGCCTTGCTCAACATCAACCCCAGCACCAAGGAGATTGTGCGGATCCTGCTGGCTTTTGCTGAGGAGAATGGCATCCTGGACAGGTTCATCAATGCTGAGTACACAGAGGAAGCTTATGAAGGTATCCTGAGGTCAGAGGGCTGAGGATAAGGTTTCCCAGGGTAGATGAGACCACAGGGCCATGCTGGCCTTGCCACGCAGAGGCATTTCGGCCATGGGGAATCCAGACATGCAGCAGGAACCTTTTTGCCTGCCTTTCTTTCTTTCTTTCTTTCTTTCTTTCTTTCTTTCTTTCTTTCTTTCTTTCTTTCTTTCTTTCTTTTGGTTTTGCGAGGTAGGGTCTCACTCTGGTCCAGGCTGACCTGGAATTAACTATGTAGTCTCAGGGTGGCCTCGAACTCTCGGCGATCCTCCTACCTCTGCCTCCCGAGTGCTGGGATTAAAGGCGTGCACCACCACGCCCGGCTTGCCCTTCCTTCTTTCTGCAAGTAGTGTTGAACCCTAACTGTGTGCCCCCATGTTACAGTGATAGATACACTGACTGTGTTCCCCCGTGGTGCAGTGATAGACAAGTCAGATTAAGACCACTGCTTTAAGTAAAGTCATCTTAGAAAGAACATGCTATATGTACATGAATAAAATAAGAGAGGGTAATATAATAGAGTCAGTGGGGATGGGTGACTTTAGAGTGACCGCTTGACTCACGATCTGCATGGTAAGAAGGATCCAGAGTGAGGCCAGGACAGGGCCCTGGGTTGGGGATGGATTTGGCAGCTTTGAGCACTGGGAAGATGGCTGTGTGGCAGATGCACCTTAACGGGGAGGGAGTAATGGCCTACCATGGACAAGACCCTGGGTCTCATACCCAGTGTCACCAAACAAACAATAAAAAATAAATAATGCATATATAAGTAAATAAATGGCTAGAGCTAAGGTTAAGGAGGCAGGCCAGACCTAGCAGAGGCAGCCATCAATGCATTATCATCATCACTGCTAAGTGTGCCATTTTGGTCTAGTTTGGTGGTTGGCCTCACAGGAGGGACAACATTTAGAATCTTTTTTTTTTTTTTCCTGCCTGGAAAATCCATTGTGAATGTTTAGTAATATATTCCTCAATTGAGTTTTTGGAGTTCGTAAACAGCCCAGTGTGATTAGGTGTTTGTAGCAAAAATGATCGGCTCATGATTGGCCATCATGCTGCCATGTCAGGGGACACTAAGCATTTCAGCTTCCCCAGGTGAGAGCCTAGCTTGGGTCCTTAACCCTTCTCATGGGGCGGGGGGGTCATCTTGATTTATTATTTGAATGCTGAAGACTTTCTAAAGGGTTTTTAATGTATAAGAAAAAGCTAAAGATTATGACAAATTAGAAGCTATGGAGGGGAGAGGAGCCCAGGGCAGACTGCCGGGTCTGAATGCTGATCTGCATGTTGAGCTCCCTGGTAGTCTGGTGGCGGATGCAGACAGAAAATGAATGACCCATATCATGTTCTTCGCCTGTCACTAGGGAGTTGACACTATTCCTGGAGACAGCGAGGTTCAGACCAGTGTCTGAGGCTTGCCTCTTCTGACGTTTCTCCCTTTTCAGTCCCTTTCCTTCTTCTTGTCTATATTATAGGGAACCATGGACTCCCCTTTCCTGGTGCAAGTTCCTCCCCTTTTTTTAAAAACAAAAGTTGTGGCACTTGGAATTGGACATAGGCCCTTGTATATACCAAGCAAGCACTCAACCACAGAGCTATATACAGAACCCCAGTCCTTTTTGTTAATTTTTTAAAACTTTTAAAAACCGACTCTAAATTGCCCAGAGTGGTCTTGAACTCACTTTGTAATTCAGACAATTTTGAATTTGCAATCCGTCTTCCTCAGCCTTCCAGAAACTGGATCCCTTTGAGGGCAAGGATAGCATTTGTTGCTCATAGTTGATTCTCTGGTTCCTTAGGAGATGTTTACCTTGTTTTTTTTTTTTTTAAAATTATTTATTTATTTGAGGGGAGAGGGAGGAAAGGAGGCAGATAAAGAGAATAGGCCAGGGCCTCTATCCACTGCAAAGGCACTCCAGACACATGCGACACCTTGTGCATCTGCCTTATGTGGGTACTGGGGAATTGAACCTGGGTCCTTAAGGTTTGCAGGCAAATACCTTAACCACTAAGCCATCTCTCCA
>PVKW010029608.1:0-26470 GCA_004027895.1 Orientallactaga bullata
AACATTCTGAATGCTTCTAAGTAAATACAATTTTTTTTTATTCAAAAGGGGGGATGAGCTGGAGAGATGGCTTAGTGGTTAAGCGCTTGCCTGTGAAGCTTAAAGACCCCAGTTCAAGGCTTGATTCTCCAGGTCCCACGTAAGCCAGATGCACATGGTGGCGCATGCATCTAGAGTTCGTTTGCAGAGGTTAGAGGCCCTGTTACGCCCATTCTCTCTCTCTCCCTCTTTCTGTCTCTAATAAATAAATAAATAACTTTTTAAAAAAACTTTAAAAAAGGGAGGGAGGCTGAAGAGAAGGCTTAGCGGTTAAGGTACTTACCTGCAAAGCCTGAGGACCCAGGTTTCATTCCCCAGGACCCAAGTAAGTGAGATGCATAAGGTGGTGCATACATGTGGAGTTCACTTGCAGCGACTGGAGGCCCTGACATGCCCATTCTCTCTATATATCTGTTTCTTCCCTTCTTTCCCTCTCTCTCTCAAATAAGTAAATATTTTAAAAGGGGGGGACGCTGAAGAGATGGCTTAGCAGTTACAGCTCTTCCCTGCGAAGCCTAAGGACCCAGATTCGACTCCCCAGAACCCACGCAAGCCAGATGCACATGATGGCACACGCATCTGGAGTTTGTTTGCAGTGGCTAGAGACCCTGGTGTGCCCATTCTCTCTTTCTCTATCTACCTTTTTTCCTCTCTCAAATAAATAAACTAAAATAAAATAAAAGAGCAGGGCACAGTGGCGTATACCTTTAATCCCAGCACTCAGGAGGCAGAGGTAGGAGGATCGCTGTGAATTTGAGGCCAGCCTGAGACTACATAGTGAATTCCAGGTCAGCCTGGGCTAGAGAAAGATCCTATCTCAAAAAAAAAAAAAAAAGGTGCATGCTTGCTTGCAAAGCCTGCCAGCTCACGTTCAATTCCCCAGTACCACATAAAGCCAGACACACAAAGCAGCACATGTGCCTGGAGTACATTTGCACTGACAAGAGGCCCTAGGGTACCCATTCTCTCTCTCTCATACACACATATAAATATCACAGCTTTTTTTTTTTTTTTTTTTTTGGTTTTTCAAGTCTGGCCCAGGCTGACCTGGAATTCACTAGGTAGTCTCAGGGTGCCTTGAACTCACAGAGATCCTCCTACCTCGGCTGGTATTAAAGGCATGCGCCACCACACCCGGCTCACAGTTTTTCACTTTGTGTAGACCAAAGGTGAGGAAAGGCTTGGAGGAGTGACAATTCCCTCTACTGATGGGAGGGGCTCCGTGATCCATGTGGAGGAACCAACTGCGCAGAGTAAAGCCAGGCTCTTTGCTGTAAGGCCCTGGAGAAGTGGACACCATGGACCATCAGGCTTTTCCCCAACATGCCCCAAGCATTTGCTCAGAGCACTGAATCCACACTTACTCGGGAAATCTAGCTCACACCTCCCTCCCCCACCCGGCCCCAGTGATCAGACCTGGCTGAGCCACCTCGCCCTCTGCACCTGCATCGCTTTGTCTGTCCTGTCTGTACAGCGGTTTAAGCATGAGGACAGCTGACCTCTCTTGAGTACCTGCTGTGTGCATCCTCTAGACCAGGGCTCAGCAAACTCCGGCCCCCACCTGTTTTGCACACGGCCTACAAGCTCGAATTATTCTACGTTTTATTGATTTTTATTTTTTTCACATGTGCATGTGTGTGTGGAGGGCAGAGGTTGAAGTCAGCCGTCTTCTTCAACTGCTTTCGACTGCTTGCTACCTTATTTATTGACACTCTTGAGACAGGGCTTGAACCCAGAGCTCAGTGATTCAGCTTGTCTAGCTAGCCAGCTTGCCCCAGGAAATCCTCCGTCTCTGCCTCTGGGATGACAGGCAGGCTACCACAACCGCCTGTCATTTACATGGGTGCTGAGGATCCATACTCAGGTCCTCGTGCTTGTACGGAAAGTGCTTTACCACTGAGCAATCTCCCCAGCCCCCCAATCTGACATTTTTATATGTTCTTTTTAATTAATTTATTTATTTGAGAGAGAGAATGGGCACACCAGGGCCTCCAGCCACTGCAAAGGAACTCCAGGCGCATGTGCCACCTTGTGCATCTGGCTTACACGGGTACTGGGGAATGAAACCTGCGTCCTTGGGCTTGGTGCACAAGCTCCTTAACTGCTAAGCCATCTCTCCAGCCCTAATTTTAAGTCAAGAGATGAATACTTCATGACAAATGAAAATTATATGAAGTTCAAGTGTCAGTACCCATAAATAAAGTTTTGTTGGAACACAGCCATGTTCATTTATCTACACCCACGTCTGCTTCCGGAGTAGCTATGACAGATCTGATGGTCCAAGGCCTAAAATATTTACCTTCTGTCCTTTTAACAGAGAAAGTCTGCCAAGTACTACTAACATGGCACCCATCACAGGAATCCTTTTAATCATTCCTGTGCCTGAGTTATAAAGAGGGTTATCAGGGCTGGAGAGATGGCTTAGCAGTTAAGGAGTTTGCCTGCAAAGCCAAAGGATATTGGTTCGATTCTCCAGGTCCCATGTAAGCCAGATGCACAAGGGGGTGCATGCATCTGGAGTTTGTTTGCAGTGGCAAGAGGCCCTGGGGCGCCCATTCTCTCTCTCTCCCTCTTTCTCGCTTTCAAATAAATAAATAAATAAATAATCTACTCCCCTTGGGGACCTGTACCCCTACATGAGGCTCTAAGACATACATCTGCATACTGTAGAGAAATTCACAGATATGAAAGTAGTGTCTCCCTTGTCTCCTGGCATCAGTAACTGAACTCACCCTCACGTGCCACTCCCAGCCCAAAGACCTCCCGGTGCAATTAGCTAGTGAGTTTCCATAAACGTCAACTGGGAAGTAGAGGGTTGAGTTACTCCATTCATGTCCTGTTCCCTTGACTGGCCCATGCGGAGCTCTGATATTAATTCCATTCTTTTCATTTACCCCCAGCCAGGCGTGGTGGCGCATGCCTTTAATCTCAGCACTTGGGAGGCAGAGGTAGGAGGATCGCCATGAGTTTCAGGCCACCCTGAGACTACATAGTGAATTCCAGGTCAGCCTGGGCTAGAGGGAGACTCTATCTTGAAAAAAAAGAAAGAAAGAAAGAAAGAAAAATGGATCTGTACTAAAATCATACAGACATTTTTTTTCTAGTCATTATTCCCTAAACAACAATTTACATTGTATTAGATACTGTAAGTAAACTAGAGATAATTTAAAGTATTCAGGATGTGCCTACGTTCTATGCAAATACTGCACCATTTCACCTACTGGATTTTTGTTATCCTCAGGGGGTCCTGGAGCAAATCCCACGGGACTTATACACTTATACACTCACGTAATCATCACGCAGATAAAAATACGGAGTGTATCTAGTACCAAGATATGTTCTTTTGGAGGCTGGAGAAATGGTTCAGCCGTTAAGGTGCTTGCCTGCAAGGCCTAATGACTCGAGTTTGAATCCCCAGTACTAACGTAAAGCCAGATGCACAAGGCGGCACATGCCTCTGGAGTTTGTTTGCAGGGGCTGGAGGCCCTGGTGCGCCCATTCTCTCTCTCTCTCTCTCTCTCTCTCTGCTTGCAAATAAATAAATAAAATAAAATAAAAGAAGGTATGTTCTTTGTGCCTCTACTCAACAAACTGCCCCCTCCTTCCCCTGGCAGAGGGAAGCACGATTCCAGCTCCTGCAACACCACCCATTAGTTGAAAATCCTTTTTGGGTTGGGACAGGGTGTCAGGTAGCCCAGGTTGACCTCAAACTAACTATGTAGCTGAGGCTGACCGCTGACCTTGCATTCCCCCATCCTCCAGCGCACCCTCTCCTCTCAGCGGCTGGGATTAAAGGCATGCACCGCCACGCCCCACTTGAGTTTGTTCTTGAACTTCATCTATATGACATCCTCACAGTGGGTCTTTGTTCACGCCTTGTCTCCTTCACACTGCTGGTCTGGGAGACTTTTTTTTTTTTTTTCCTGTATGGCTGTGGGACACTCATATTTTCAGCTCTCTCTCTCTCTCTCTCTCTCTCTCTCTCTCTCTCTCTCTCTCTCTCCACGTGGTTCTATGTACATCCATTCTAATCTTTTTCTTCCCACTGCCCGCTGCTTCTTGGAGCATCAAGCCCATTTCACCGGTCCACCCTCCTAGGAAGGGACATTCACCTGTCCACCCGCCCCATGACGCAGCCACCACCCTCACCCCAGTCCACTGGAAGGGCAGTGCGCGCGCGGTTCGCTAGGATGAAGGCCTGGGAGCAGAGCTGCTGATGCACAGGGAGTGGGGTGGGCGGGCTGAAAGCGACAACTCCTTCCCCCAAATCGAGCAAAGCAGAAAAGAGAAAAAAAAAAGACGGACTGCTCAGGGGTGATCTGGTGATCTTTCCCTGACCCCAGCCCCCCGCCCCCCCAGGGCTTCGCCTCCTCCTGTCCTCTCGCAGGACCCAGCTAAGCGCTTAGCTTCCTGAATGTCGCTGCCGCCACCGCAGCCCTAGCCATCACGCTGCATTTTAACAAGACGATAATCAATGAACTGCTGACTCTATTGCCATAAAGGAGTGAGCCCAACCTTATATAATTCTTTTTAATTGTTTTCTCACATTACAAGGTTTTCTTTCTTTCTTTCTTTCTTTTTTTTTTTTTTTTGCTAAACTTATTCCACCCATAAGTTATGTCGTTTAATTTCTCAAAGTGCTAATAATTTAATTGCTTCCTTCCTGCAGACAAAGTGCCTGCGCTGTCCTCCCTCCCCAGCGCGGAGATTATAAAATGGAGTTGGCACGAGTACCTAAGAGGGGCGTCTTTTTGGCGGCAGGATTTCACGGAGGTATAGCTTTCTCAGAAGTCAGTATGTGGGACTGGGAATCTGGCTCAGGACTTCAAAGGGGCACGAGGCCCAGCTGAGCCTGCCCCACTAGCTGCAGGGGGTTTAGGATAATCACAGGGAAGGGGGAGGGGAAGAAGACGAGATCAGAGTCTGGGGAGGTGAGCACCCAGCTTCCCATCTTGGAAGCTTGTCAGGGAAGCTGGGGTCCATCCCAGCAGCAGGGGTTCAGATCAGACTGCAGGGGTATTCCTGATAGGGGTTCTGGGGGGACATCTGAAAAGAACAAGTGGAATTTATGGAACCTATGGTTTGTGCCCCCACCCAACCAAATCATCTCATTTTTATCTTCACACCCAACTTCCTTCCCCTCCTACAGCACCCCCCCCACCACCACCACCACCACCAGGTAGGGTCTCACTCTAGTCCAGGCTAACCTGGAATTCACTATGTAGTCTCAGGGTGGCCTCACACTCATGGTGATCCTCCTCCTTCTGCCTCCCAAGTGCTGGGATTAAAAAGGCATGTGCCACCATGCCCAGCTCACACCCAGCTTTCTGAGTTAGGGACTACTACTGTTATTTTACAGGTGAGAAAATTGAGGCCCAGAAAGGTATGGTATGCCTCAGGGTATGGTAGTTCATGCCTGTGATCTCAGCACTTGAGAGGTGAGAGCAGGATTGAGTGTTCCAGACCAGCCTGTGCTATTCAGTGAGGACCTGTCCCAAAAAGCCAGAAAGAGGGGGCTGCAGAGATGGCCCTGTGGTTAAAGGGGTTTGATTCCCCAGTGCCCACATAAAGCCAAATGTCCAAAGTGGTACATGCATCTGGAGTTTGATTATAGTGGCAAGAGGCCCTAGCATGCCATTCCCTCCCTTTCTCTTTCTCTTTTTTGCTTGCAAATAAATTTTTTTTTAATTTTTTGGTTTTTCGAGGTAGTGTCTCACTCTAACCCAGGCTGACCTGGAATTCACTATATAGTGTTACGGTGACCTTGAGCTAAAGGCAATCCTACCTCTGCCTCCTAAGTGCTGGGAGATATATATATATATATATATATATATATATATATATATATATATGTTTTGTTTTGTTTTGTTTTGTTTTTGTTTGTTTTTGTTTTTCAAGGTAGGGTTTCACTCTAGCTCAGGCTGACCTGAAATTCACTCTGGAGTCTCAGGGTGGCCTTGAACTCTTGGCAATCTGCCTACCTCTGCCTCCTGAGTGCTGGGATTAAAGGCGTGCGCCACCATGCCCAGCTTAAAAATATTTTTTTAGGGCTGGAGAGATGGCTTAGTGGTTAAGGCGCTTGCTTGCAAAACCTAAGGACCCAGGTTCGATTCTCCAGATCCTGTGTAAGCCAGATGCACATGGTGGTACATGTGTCTGGAGTTGGTTTGCAGTGGCTAGAGGCCCTGGTGCACCCATTCTCTCTTATTCTCCCCCCCCCCGTCCTTAATAAACAAATAAAAGCAAATATTTTTTAAAAATTGTATTAAAGCCCAAAATAACCAGGCATGGTGACACACACCTTTAATCCCAGCACCCAGGAGGCAGAGGTAGGAGGATCACCATGAGTTTGAGACCATCCTGACCAACCTACAGAGTGCATTCCAGGTCAGCCTGGGCTACAGTGAGACCCTACCTTGAAAAAAACTTTAAAAGAAAGAAAAAAAAAAAGCCAAAACGAAAGGAAAAAAGGAGGCTGGAGAGATGGCTTAGCAGTTAAAGCGCTTGCCTGCAAAGCTAAAGGACCCAGCTTTGATTCCCCTAGGACCCATGTAAACCAGATACACAAAGTGGCGCATGTGTCTAGAGGCCCTGGTGTACCCATTATCTCTCTTGCTCTCTGTCTCTATCTATCTATCATCTATCTATCTATCTATCTATCTATCTATCTATCTATCTATCTGCTTCTCTCTCTCAACTAAGTAAAATAAAATACTTTTTTTTTTTTGGAGAGAGAGGCAGAGAGAGACAGAGGGAGAGGAAGACAGGGAATGGGCATGCCAGCAGCCTCTCAGCTGCTGTGAATGAACTCCAGATGTGTGCGCCCCCTTGTGGGCAAGTGTGGCATTGCGCCCTGCATCACTTTTGCATCTGGCTAAACGTGGGACCTGGAGATTGGAACCAGCGTTCTTAGGCTTGGCAGGCAGGCGCCTTAACGGCTAAGCCATCTCTCCAGCATTAAAATATGTTTTTTTTTTTTTATGAGAGAGAGAGAGAATTGGTGTGCCAGGGCCTCCAGCCACTGCAATGGAACTCCAGACATGTGTACTATCTTGTGAGCATGTGCAACCTTGTGTGCTTGCATCACCTTGCATATCTGGCTCACATGGAATCTGGAGTGTCAAACATGGGTCCTTAGGCTTTGCAGAAAAACACCTTTAACAACTAAACCATCTCTCCAGCCCAAATAAAATATTTTTTAACTAGAAAAAAGGAAGGAAGAGAAGGAAGGAGGGAGGGAAGAAAGAAGAAGCAAAGGAAGGAAAGGAAGAAACAAAGGAAGGAAAGGAGGGAAGGAGGCAAAGAGGAAGTAAAGAAAGAAGGAAAGAGATTTCTTCCAGCTCCATAGCTTGTGGATGACATGGCAAAAATACAGCCCCCAGAGCCTGTATTGTCACCTCCCATGCAGCAATGCCTCTGCCATCTGTCTGGGTTGAATGGTGTCATCAAATCGATGTAGCACAAGGGGGACAATAGTAGGCCAGGCGTGGTGGCACACACCTTTAATCCCAGCACTTGGGAGGCAGAGATAGGAAGATAATCATGAGTTTGAGGCTACCCTGAGACTTTCTAGTGAATTCTAGGTAAGCCTGGGCTACTATGAGACCCTATCTTGAAGAAGAAAGAAAGAAAGAAAGAAAGAAAGAAAGAAAGAAAGAAAGAAAAAGAGAAAGAAGAAAACCAAAGCAAAGCAAAGCAAAGCAAAGAAAAGAAAAGAAAAGAAAAGAAAGAGGAGGCTGGGGAGATGGCTTGAGGGTAAATTGTTTGCTACATAAGCATGAGGACCGGGGTTCAGATCCCCAGCACTCATATAAAATGCTGGGTGTGGCAGTGTGCACCAATGCTGGAGAGGTGCGGAAAGGGAATCGCTGTGGCTTGCTGGTGGATAGTGCAACCACATCAGTGAACTCTATAGAGGTCCAGTGAGAGGCCCTGTCTCAGTGCCTAAGGTGAAGAGTGAATGAGGAAGATACCTGATGTCAATTTCTGGCCTCCTCACGCATGTACACACACATACACACACTCATGCACACCATGGCCTCTATGTACACACACACACGCACACACACACACACACACACACACAAAGAAGTAAGCCGGAGGTAGTGGCACACGCCTTTAATCCCAGCACTCGGGAGGCAGAGGTAGGAGGATTGCTGTGAGTTCCAGGCCACCCTGAGACTACATAGTGAATTCCAGGTCAGTCTGGACTGGAGTGAGACCTTACCTCAAAAAAACAAAAAAAAGGGGGGGGGGGCTGGATTCTCCCTCTATCTGTCTCTCTCCCTGCCTTTCTCTCTCTCTCTCTCAAACAAATAAATAAAAATTTAAAAATCGTTTTTTTTTTTTAAAAGGGAATGGAGAGATGGCTTAGCAGTTAAGGCGTTTGCTTGCAAAGCCAAAGGACCCAGGTTCGATTCTTCAGGACTCACGTAAGCCAGATGCACATGCATCTGGAGTTTGTTTATGCACCTATACTCTCTCTCTCTCTCTCTCCTCTCTCTCAATCCCTTTTCCTCTCTCTCAAGTAAATAAATAAATAAATAGGAGGAAGAGGAAATAGGGCTGGAGAGATGGCTTAGCAGTTAAGGACACACAACTCCCTCCTGTTCCCCGTCTGAGTTTTGCAACTCCCAGAGGGTCCAGTAGGACTCAAGGCTTCCTGCCTCACCCTCAGGGAAACCCCTAACACCAGCAGAACACACACCTATCTATGGCACCTCTGCAGTAGGTATGGCACTGTGAGCTGTGGACTCTCCAGAAAAATCCACCTTGCTAAGCACAGCGCTCAGAACCACAGCCTGTAGGAGGAATGCTCCTCTGGGAGTGGCTTCTGCCACACCACCCTCACGAGGACATACCCATCCCCCACATGCCTCAAACTTGAGTTATGAAAACTGCTAGTAGTAAACATTAGCCTTCCAGGCCCACCCGCCTCCCCGACTAAACAGGAAGCATCTGGCAGGTAAAGGCCTGTTTTATATCCTTATGGACAGCACCCTCCACCCATTGATGTAAGTGCCACAGACCCAAGCTAGAAGCTTGAGGCTTCTGCTTTGGAGGCACCAGCTGTTAAATCTCCAAACTGGGAGGGGGGGGGGAGGGCAGAAAGGCTGGGCGAGGTGGTGTACCCTATCTCACAAGGGCTGGAGAGATGGCTTAGCAGTTAAGGCACTTGCCTGCAAAGCCTAAGGATTGAGATTCAGTTTCCTAGTACCCACATAAGCCAGATACAAATGATTGGTGCATGCATCTGGAGTTCATTTGCAGTGGCTAGAGGCCCTGGCATGCCCATTGATTTTCTTTCCCTCTCTCTTTCTCTTTTTCTCATAAATAAATAAATTAAATTAAATATAAAAAGAACAAAAACAGGGCTGGAGAGATGACTTAGCGGTTAAGGTGCCTGCCTGCCTGCAAAGCCTAATGACCCAGGTTCAAGTCCCCAGGACCCACGTAAGCCAGATGTACAAGGTGGCACATGCATCTGAAGTTCGTTTGCAGAGGCTGGGGGGTCCTGGAATATCTATTCTCTCTCTCTCTCTCTCTCTCTCTCTCTCTCTCTGTCTCTCCCTCTTTCTGTCTCTCTTAAATAAATAAATATTCTTTTTAAATTTTTAAATTAAAAATTGGGCTCCTGACAGATTTCCCCAGGCTCCCAAAGGTGAAACTTGTTCCCAGCCTTTCCCACTAAGCAGAAGTGGCCAGCTAGAGCTGGAAAGGGGACAGCGCAAGCTCCTTTCCCCTGGTGCATGGGTATGAGAATGTGTGGGAACTTCAGACAGGACCTGGAAACTCCAGGGAGGAGCAGGTTCCATTTAAGGAACCCAGACCAGTTCCAAGGACTGGGAGAATGTCCAGGGCCACCGATGTGTGCAGGACTGAGCAGGCAGGATCCACCACCCCAGGCATCCTCTTCTCTGTCCTGGAATTTCTCAACTGTGCTTTCTGGCCAGCCAGCAAAGACTTGAGGCCTGGGGCCACATGGTGTCAGAAACTTCCAAGGCAGGGCTGGAGAGATGGCTCAGCAGTTAAGGCACTTGCCTGAGAAGCCTGAGGACCCAGATTTGATTCCCCAGGACCCATGTAAGAGAGATGCACCAGTTAGCACAAGCGTCTAGAGTTCCTTTGGGCCTTGGCACGCACATTCTCTCTTCCTCTCTCTCTCTCTTTTTTCATTCTCTCTTTCTCTATCTACTTCTCTCTCTCTTTCAAATAAATAAATAAAAAGAAAAAAAAAAGAAAAAAAATCAATTAAAAAGTCAAGGAAGTTCCAGGTCAGCCTGGACTAGAGGGAAACCCTACCTTAAAAAAACAAAAAAAGCCGGGTGTGGTGGCGTACGCCTTTAATCCCAGCACTCGGGAGGCAGAGGTAGGAGGAGCGCTGTGAGTTCGAGGCCACCCTGAGACTACATAGTTAATTCCAGGTCAGCCTGGGCCAGAGTGAGACCCTACCTCGAAAAACCAAAAAAAAAAAAAAAAGCCAAAGAAGTAGGCAGGCAATTTACTTGAGGTCATGAGCTGGGAAAGGTTTCAGCCAGCCTGTGAAGGATTTGATTTCCAAAGCCAAGGTCACAACCACAAGCTGAAGGAGGCCTGAACTTGGGCGTGGTGAGGGGTGGGAGGGAGAAATATCCTCTTTGCTGAGTTTATCAGAGAGGACTTCTAGGAGCAGGTGGCACTGAAGTGGTAAGGATTGAAGTGGGGGCTGGGAGCAGAGTAGTCCAGACTGAGGGGACATCAGGACCACAAGCAGGAGGCTGGGACACAGGAGGTTAGGCAAGGGTTTTAACTGCTACGACATCTCTCTAGCTCATCCTTGACATTTTTTTTTTTTTTTTTTCTTTTCGAGGTAGGGTTTCACTCTGGCCCAGGCTGACCTGGAATTCACTATGTAGTCTCAGGGTGGCCTTGAACTCCTGGCGATCCTCCTAACTCTGCCTCCCGAGTGCTGGGATTAAAGGCGTGCGCCACCATGCCTGGCTAACTTTTTTTTTTTTTTCAATCCTTGAAAATATAACTGGGACTCTAACACTCGGAAAGCTGAGGCAGGAGGATCAGGAGTTCAAGCCTAGCTTGAGTTACATAATAAGTTCCAGACTTGCTTGACTCCTAGAAAACAGAAAGAAAGAAGGAAGCAGGGTGTGGTGGCACACACCTTTTACCCTGAGACTACATAGTGAATTCCAGGTCGGCCTTAGCTAGAGTAAAACCCTACCTCAAAAAGAAAGAAAGAGAGAAGGGGAGGAATGAAGAAGAAAGAAGGGGAAGAAAGAAGGAAGGAAGCCAGAGGAAAGAAAGGAAGAGAAGGAGGGAGCAATAAAGGAAGGGATCTTTCATGGCTTATTGGTCATTCAAAAGTAGACATTCAGCTAGATTTGGCCAAGGGGGCAATAGTTTTCTGAGCCACACAGCTAACCCAACAGTATTTCCTGTCTGACAGCTCAGGTGTGGGAGTTGTGGATTCAGCCTCAGCAGGTGGCAAAGCACATCTGGGGGTGTCAGGGAGTAGGGACTGGGTGGGACACAGCCTCCCCTGGAGGAACTGCTAATCCAGTGGGAGGATCCAAGTTGGAATCACAGAGGCTGAGGGGGTCTAAGGAAGGCTGGGAAAGAGCAGAGCCAGACCACCCTTCCCTCTGAGAGAGTATATGTCTGCACAAGCTGCACCGAGAAAGTGGAAGGAGTGTGGCTGGCTCCTTGGGAGGAGACCTGGACATGGACTTGAAGGAACCAGACTCCATGATCCACGCTGCCCCCTCTACTGTTTTCACAGGTGAAAAGAGGCCCTCTGGCTTCCGCCCAAAAGCTTTTAAAAAGACTGGGAGTGCGGGGCTGGAGAGATGGCTTAGCGGTTAAGGCGTTTGCCTGCAAAGCCAAAGGATCCTGGTTCGATTCCCCAGGACCCACGTAAGCTAGATGTACAAGGGGGTGCATGCATCTGGAGTTTGTTTGCAGTGGCTGGAGGCCCTGGCACACCCATTCTCTCTCTCTGCCTCTCTCTCTCAAATAACTAAATAAAATATATTTAAGGATTGGAGAGATGCCCTAATGGTTAAGGCATTTGCCTGCAAAGCCAAAGGATCCTGGTTCGATTCTCCAGGACCCACGTAAGCCAGATGCACAAGGGGGCGCATGCATCTGGAGTTCCTTTGAAAGGGTTGGAGACCCTGATGCGCCCATTCTCTCTCTCTCTCTTTCTCTTTCTCTCTCTGTCTCTCTCAAATCAAGGGCCAAGAGTGAGGAAAAGAAAGGTATCTCCGCCAGGCGTGGTGGCACACTTTTAATCACAGCACTCGGGAGGCAGAGATAGGAGGACTGCCATGAGTTCAAGGCTACCCTGAGACTACATAGTGAATTCCAGGTTAGCCTGGGCTAGAGCCAGACCCTACCTTGAAAAACCAAAAATAAATAAGTAAGTAAAAAAAAATAATAATAAAAGTAAAAATAAATTAGATAAAAGGAGCTTATTATTAATTCAGCATCCCTACACTCTTACAAAGTAGATATTATTATTTCATTTTATTTATTTAATTTTAGTTTTTGGTTTTTCGAGGTAAAGTCTCACTGGGATTAAAGGCATGTGCCACCACGCCCGGCCCCAAAGTAGATATTATTATCTTCAGTTTATAGATTTGGAAACAGAGACTTGAGAGATTAACTGACTTACCAGGTCATGAAGCACAGCCAGGATTGGAGCTGAGGTTAAAATCCACGCCAAATAGCAACAGCCAGACTCAGAGTATGCTTAGGTGTCCAGCAAAGCAGAAGCACCAAGTCCCCTTTTTTGTTTTACTTTATTTTTCTTAAAATATTTATTTATTTATTTATTTATTTGACAGAGAGCAAGAAAGAGGCAGATAGAGAGAAAATGGATGCACAAGGGCCTCCAACCACTGAAAATGAACTTCAGATACATGCACCACCTTGTTTACATGGGTACTTACTTTACATGGGTACTGGGGAATCAAACCTGGGTCTTTTGGCTTTGCCAACAAGCACATTAACCACTAAGCCATCTCTCCAGCCTTGTTTTATTTATTTAAGTCTTTTATTGATTTATTTATAAGCAGAGAGAGAAAGAGAATGGATGCACCAAGGCTTCCAGCCACCACAAACTCCAATGCGTGCCTCATTTTGTGCATTTAGCTTTATGTGGGTACGGGGGAATCAAATCCAGGTTGTTAGGCATTATAAGCAAGTGCCTTAACCTCAAACTATCTCTCCAGGCCCCTGTTTTATTTTTATTTTTTGAGCCAGGCTTGGTAGTGAATGTCTTTAAAACCAGCACTCAGGAGGAAGAGGTAGGAGGATTGTCCTGAATTTGAGGCCAGCCTAGGACTATTGAGTGAGATCCAGGTCTGCCTGAGCTAGAGTGAGACCTAAAAAATATATATATATTTTTTTTGAGGTAGGGTCTCATTCTAGCTCAGGCTGACTTGGAATTCACTCTGGTATTCTCAGGGCAGCCTCGAACTCATGGTGATTCTCCCACCTCTGCCTCCTGAGTGCTGAGATTAAAGGTGTGTGCTACCACACCCAGCTTTTTTTTCTTGTTTTTTAAAAAATATTTTATTTATTTATTTATTTATTTATTTATTTATTTATTTATTTGACAGAGAAAGAGGCAGAGAGAGAGAGAATGGGCGCACCAGGGCCTCTAGCCACTGCAAACAAACTCCAGATGCATGCTTCCCCTTGTGTATCTGGCTAACGTGGGTTCTGGGGAATTGAACCTGGGTCTTTTGGCTTTGCAGGCAAATGCCTTAACCGCTAAGCCATCCCTCCAGCCCTTTTCTTGTTTTTTTGAGGTAGGGTTTCACTCTAGCCCAGGCTGACCTAGAATTCACTATATAGCCTCAGGGTGGCCTCAAACTCAAGGTGATCCTCCTACCTTTGCCTCCTGAGTGCTGGGATTAAAGGCATGCACCAAAACACCCATCTAAAAATATTTTTATTTATCTGAGAGAGAAAGAGAGATAGAGAAAGAGAATGCCAGACAGGCCAGGACCTCTGCCACTGCAAACAAACTCCAATTGCATGCATCACTCTTTGCATTTGGTTTTATGTGGGTACTGGGGAATCAAACCCAGACCAGCAGGCTTTGCAAGTAAGTACCTTTAACCATTGAGCCATCTCCCCAGCCCCTGTTTTGATTTTTTTCCCCCAAGGTAGGGCCTTGCTCTGGCCCAGGCTGAACTATATTTAGTCACAGGATGGCCTCAAACTCACAGTGATCTTGTTACCTCTGCCCCCCCCCCCCGAGTTCTAGGATTAACAGTATGTGCTATCACATCTGGCAGCTTCTGTTTTCAATTATGCAGACACAGTTGGGACAGGAAAAAAGAAAAAGAAAGAAAAAGAAAGGTCTGGTTATGAGAAGGGCAACATCAAAAAACAGAGAACCGCTGGGCGTGGTGGCGCACGCCTTTAATACCAGCACTTGGGAGGCAGAGGTAGGAGGATTGCTGTGAGTTCAAGGCCACCCTGAGACTGTGACTAAATAGTTAATTCCAGGTCAGCCTGGGCCAGAGTGAGACCCTACCTCAGAAAAAAAGAAAGAAAGAAAGAAAGAGAGAGAGAGAGAGAGAGAGAGAAGGAAGGAAGGAAGGAAGGAAGGAAGGAAGGAAGGAAGGAAGGAAGGAAAGAGAGAGAGAGAGAGAGAGAAAGAAAGAAAGAAAGAAAGAAAGAAAGAAAGAAAGAAAGAAAGAAAGAAAGAAAGAACAGAGAACCGGACTGGAGAGATGGCTTAGCAGTTAGGGCATTTGCCTGCAAAACCAAAGGATCCCGGTTCCATTCTCCAGGACCCACGTAAGCCAGATGCACAAGGGGGCGCCTGCGTCTGGAGTTCATTTGCAGTGGCTGGAGGCCCTGGCTCGCCCATTCTCTCCCTCTCTCTTTCTCTCTCTCTCTGTTTCTCTCTCTCAAATAAATAAATAAAATATATTTTTTAAAATTTCAAAAAAACAGAGAACCAGGGGCTGGAGAGATGGCTTAGTGGTTAAGCGCTTGCCTGTGAAGCCTAAGGACTCTGGTTCAAGGCTCAATTCCCCAGGACCCACGTAAGCCACATGCACAAGGTGGAACATGTATCTGGAGTTCATTTACAGTGGCTGGAGGCCCTGGTGCACCCATTCTCTCTCTCTCTTTCTTGCTCTCTTCCTCTTTCTCTGTCTGTTGCTAATAAATAAATTAAAAAACAAAAACAAAAAAAAAAATAAAAACAGAGAACCAGGGCTGGCGAGATAGCCTAATGACCCAGGTTCAATTCTGCAGTACCCACATAAAGCCAGATGTACAAAGTGGCACATACATCTGGAGCTCATTTGCAGTGGTGCCCATTCTGTCTGTTACTCTTCTCTCTATCTCTCTCTGATTGCAAATAAATAAATAAATAATATATTTTAAGCTGGATGTTTGTGGCAGCACACCTTTAATCCCAGCACTTGAGAGGCTGAGGTAGAGGATTGCCATGAGTTCAAGGGCGACATGAATTCCAAGTCAGCCTGGGCTAGACCCTACCTTGAAACATGCCCCCCCCCAAATAAAACAGGAACCAAATACAAAATTCTATCAAATGAGGGGCTAGGGAGATAGCTCAGTCAGGAAAGCACTTGCCTTGTATGACTTGAACTCAATCCTCAGAACCCAGGTGGAAAAAAACAAACCAACCATGTGTGATGGCACATGTTAGAATCCCAACTCTGCAAAAGTAGACACAGGTAGATCCCTGGGGTTCACTGGCCAGCCAGACTAGCTTAATTAGTTCCAGGCCAATGAGAAACCCTGTCTCAAGAGGTGGGTGGGGGCTGGAGAGATGGCTTAGCCGTTAAGGCGTTTGCCTGCAAAGCCAAGGATCCGGGTTCAATTCTCCAGGACCCACGTAAGCCAGATGCTCAAAGGGTGGGGGGAGCATGTATCTGGAGTTCGTTTGCAGTGGCTGGAGGCCCTGGCGTGCCCATTCTCTCTCTCAAATAAATAAATTAATTTAATTAAATAAAAAGAGGTGGGTGGCATTCCTGAGAACACATGAGAAGTTGTCCTTCTGCCTCCATGTGTACATGCACATGTGTGCGCGTGTACACACACACACACACACACACACACACACACTTACCAGGTGGTCATGGACCAAGGCTTCAGGCTGAGAAACCACAAGAAACCAGGGAAGGCAGAGAGGAAGGAATGACAGTGACCAGCATCCACTGGGAGATGGGGAGGGACTCCACAGCTCCCCGCTTCTCCCCAGGAGTCTGTACTGTAAGGGGAGGTCCTTTAAAGAGTCCAGCTTGTCAGTTCCTGCCTAGTGATAGATCAGGAAGTTGAAGCTGGGGACAGAAGGTGACACAAAGGGGAACAAGCCCCAGTGTCCATCTTCACCTCTGCCTCTGCCACTCACAGATCACAGGGTCTTAAGGGTCCCTTCTCCAACCCGAGCCCCACTTTCTTTGTCTAGAAAATGAAACCAGAATCAGCCAGAAGGTTGTGGAAGGTGCCTCTCAGCTCTAATATTCTCTGGTTTGATGGCTGCAGCCTTCTGCAAATGAGCATAAACTAGATTAGCTTTAGCGGTAGTAAAAACCAAAACTGAGAATCAGATTTATCATTTTAATTAAATATACTTTACATTCTCAATTTCTGGAGAGCAAAATCCCCTCCCCCATCAGTTTTCCTTTGTGGGAAACATTCATGACGGCCGTGCAATTTAAGAACATATCAAAACGTCCCCCAAGAAGATGCACAATGAACAAAACCTAGCAGGTATTTCTTACAGAAAGGTGGGACTGACTTGTAGAAAGGAAAAAGAAACATGAGAAGGAAATGTCAAGGAAAGGAGGGTCAGCTGAGGTCAGGACACCAGAGGCTTGGGAAGCAGCCTGGGAAGGACCACGGAGGACCTAAGGGCCACACCAGCTCTACCACAGTCCTGGCTTACGAAGCCCAGGAGTTTGACATGGGCTTAGGCAACATAGTGAGACCTTGTCTGTAAAGCAGTTTTTTTTTTTTTTTTGGTTTTGCGAGGTAGGGTCTCACTCTGGTCCAGGCTAACCTGGAATTCACTATGTAGTCTCAGGGTGGCCTTGAACTCTTGGCGATCCTCCTACCTCTGCCTCCCGAGTGCTGGGATTAAAGGCATGCGCCACCACGCCCAGCTTAGAAAAATAAATTTTTAAAAAATTGAAAAATTAAGATAGGGGCTGGGGAGATAGTTCAGTTGTTAAAGGCATTTGCTTGCAAAGTCTCTTGGCTTGGGTTTAATTCCCAAGCCAGCCATGTAAACCAGACACAAAGATGGTGCAACTGTCTGGTGTTCATTTGAAGGAGGCCTTGGCACACCTATACTCACACACACATATACACACATGCCAATCAATACATACTTTTTTTTCTTTTTCTTTTGGTTTTTCGAGGTTGGGAGCCACCACGCTCAGCTAATTCATTTTTAAAAATTAAAATAGCCGGGCGTGGTGGTGCACGCCTTTAATCCCAGCACTCGGGAGGCAGAGGTAGGAGGATCGCCGAGAGTTCGAGGCCACCCTGAGACTACATAGTTAATTCCAGGTCAGCCTGGACCAGAGTGAGACCCTACTTCGAAAAACAAAATATATATATATGCCTGGAGAGATGGCTCAAAGGTTAAAGCATTTACCTACAAGTCTAACAACCTGGCATCAATTCTCCAGTGCGTACGTAAAGCCAGATACACAAAGTGGTGCATGCATCTGGAGTTTGTGGCTGAAGGCTCTGGTGAGCCCATTCTCTCTATCTGCCTTTCTTCTATCGCTTTCTCTGCTTGCAAATAAATAAAATTAAAAAAAAAAATAAGATGCATGGAGGTAGGTAAAGCCCGGTGTGGTGGCACATGCCTTTAATCCCAGCATTCATTCGGGAGGCAGAGTTAGGAGGATTCCCATGAATTCAAGGCCACCCTGAGACTACATAGTGAATTCCAGGTCAGCCTGGGCTAGAGTGAAACCCTACCTCAAAAACAACAACAACAAAAAATTAAGATATATATTAAAACCTGGGCTGGGTAGAGGGAATATGAGTATAAATAAGATACATGTTAAAACCTGTTATTGTGTTTACTCAGCATAGAACTGCTACTCCTGGAGCTGGTGGAGACTCAGATAAAGACTCAGGATTGGTCCCCTCTCCCCCTACCCAGGGTGGCACAAGGCTCTCTGAACTTTAGAGTACTCAGCTGTAAAGTTCTACCACAGGTACCTACTTCGCAGGGCGCAGGAAGGCTTAGGAAGACAACGAGGCGTAAAGCCCACATGCAAACAGCATATTTTGGAATGTCCAATTGGAGTCCAGAACGCCTGGTCTCCATCTGGTTAGACCCCCTGTGTGCTGCGTCCTCTCGGCATGCGTCTCCCTTGATGTCTTTCCTTTTTGCTCCTCTCTCCTCCACCCGGCTCCCCGTGGATCGACAAGAGAACAGATCCTCATCCAGCAATGTCACTTTCTGGGCTCTGTAGCCACAGACTCTAAATCAACAACCATGGTTATAAATTTCCAGATCGTTCTAGGAGGGGATGGCTAATGGGATGGATGAGAAATCAACAGGAGAAATCCATTGACAACCGCAGCTAGCTTCCTGAGTTGCAGGAAGAATCCTGGTGGAACTAGACTAGTCAGGGGCTGGGAGTGACAGAAGAAGGAATGTCTGTGATGGGGTCAAAAAAATTTTTTTTTAAAACTCTCAAAAAATGAACCCGGACTTCCCCGCCCTCTAACCCTTGCCCAAACTCCTTAATACCACCATTAACCCACTCTCAGAAAGATGCCAGGAATTGTAAGCTCCCCAGGTTTCTGGCAGCTCTGGGGTTCCCTGCCTCAGCAGGCTGAGTATCCATTCAGTTGGTGCCATTATTCCTGGGGACAAGAGCAAATATAGACACTCTCAGCAAGCTGAAGAGAGACTGAGTGGAATAAATGATGTTTAATGTTTGAAGAAACTGTCTTTGCTCAGCAGAACCCCGCCCAGCCACGGCCCCTCATAATTCAAGTCCGCACTTAATTAAAAAGGGGAACGTCATGAGTCCTGGCCAACTGGCTCCCATTCCGTTCTAATCCTTCAGGCTGCTGACATTTGTCCATTGGTCTCTTTTGGACAGAAAGGGGGGAAAAAAATTAAATAAATAAATAATAAAAAACCTCTTCTATCTGCAGTTTTCAGAGAGCCCATCCATGAACTATAGTAGTTCTGAAAGCAAAGAGATGGAAATCTAAAAGAACAGGAGGAGACAAAACAAGACAAAAAGTGCTTTTGTGCATGTGGGGGGAGGGGATCTGCTGCAGGCAGCTCCTTCTAAAAACAGAACTGCTTTCCTCAGGGTACCACTGGTCTCTGGCCTTCCAGCTTTAGGCTCAATCTTTCCTCTAGAATCAATGTTTCAAAGGAAAAGACACTTGCACTCAGCCTTATTTAAAATGTTCCTCTTGGGCTGGAGACATGGCTTAGTGATTCAGGCACTTGCCTGCAAAGCCTAAGGACCCAGGTTCGATTCCCCAGTATACATTTAAGCCAGATGCACAAGGTGCTGCTTAGGTCTGATTTTTTTTTTTTTTTTTTTTTTTTGAGGTAGGGTTTCATTTTAGCCCAGGCTGACCTGGAATTCACTATGTAGTCTCAGGCCTCACACTCATGGCCATCCTCCTACTTCCACTTCCTGAGTGCTGGGATCAAAGGTGTACACCACCACACCTGGCTTCTTTCTTTCTTTTTTTTTGGGAGGGGGTTTTCGAGGTAGGGTCTCCCTCTAGCCCAGGCTGACCTGGAATTCACTATGTAGTCTCAGGGTGGCCTTGAACTCACGGCAATCCTCCTACCTTTGCCTCCTGGGTGCTGTGATTGGCATGTGCCATCAAGCCTGGCTTTTTAAAATTTATTTTAATTTAATTTATTTGAGAGAGAGAGAGAGATACAGAAATAGGCAGGTAGAGAGAAAGGATGGGCACACCAGGGCCTCCAGCCACTGCAAATAAGCTCTAGATGCATGCGCCCCCTTGTGCATCTGGCTTATGTGGGTCCTCGGGAATTGAGCCTCAAACTGGGGTCCTTAGGCTTCACAGGCAAGCGTTTAACTGCTACGCCATCTCTCCAGCCCTGGCTTTTTTTTTTTTTTTTTTTTTTAAGACAGAATCTCAAGTAGCCAAGGCTGGATGAGAGAATGACCTTGAACTTCTGGTCCTTCTGCTTCCACTGACCTCCCAGTGCTGGGATTATAGGCACGCACCACCATGCCTGGTTTATTCAGGGCAGAGAATCAAACCTGGAGCTTCATGCATGCTAGCTAGGCCAGCCCTGAAACAACTGAGCTGCATTCCTAGCCCGAGTCAGCCACTCCACCACCTCTTGAGCACATTCTCCCCAAGCGGTGGATTCCTGCTGTGTTCGAAGTTAATGTACCTTGGCCAATATCTGAGGGGGCGTCTTGTGATAGAAGACACCAGGGCAGTGGTTTCTAACCCGAGGGTGGGGGTGGGACAATTACAGATCTACTCTGTAGTGACCCTGATGAGAGCTCCAGACCCTCTTCAGAAAAATGAACACACATACACTGATGTGGTCCGTTAGTTTTCCTGGGGTGCACGTTCATTCATGAAGGATTTAGATCCCCTGCAGTTTAGAAGAGGCAATGTAAAAGTGGGGCAATGAGAGAGAACAACAAAAAAAAAAAAATCCAAGACTAGCACTTTCTTTTTTTAAAAAAATGTTTTTATTTGGGAGCCGGGCATGGTGGCGCACGCCTTTAATCCCAGCACTCGGGAGGCAAAGGTAGGAGATCGTCATGAGTTCTAGGCCACCCTGAGACTACATAGTGAATTCCAGGTCAGCCTAGGCTAGAGCAAGACCCTATCTTGAAAACCCAAAAAAAAAAAAAAAAAAAAAAAAGTTTTTATTTGTATTTATTTATTTGAGAGCGACAGAGAGAGAAAGAGGCAGAGAGTGAGAATGGGTGCACCAAGGCCTGCAGCCACTGCAAAAGAACTCCAGATGCATGTGCTACCTTCTGCATCTGGCTTACGTGGGTTCTGGGGAATCTAGCCTGGAACTGGCGTCCTTAGGCTTCATAGGCAAGTGCTTAACGGCTAAGCCATCTCTCCAGCCCCTAGCAATTTTATTTTAGTGGACTCACTACTAGCCCATGAGATGATCCTGGCACATTCCACCCTCCCCCCGCCCCCACCATCCCAACACTCTACTGTCTGGTTCATTCCCCCTGGTGACAAATCTAATCTAAGTGACACTAAAGGGGTAAGGAACAAAGATGCTGCCACTTGATCCTTTTTTGTTTTGTTTCAATCCATGGGCCTTCTCTTCCCTAGTTGTCTCCCTGGCTTTCCCTCTGAGTTCCTCCCACCTTTTTTTTTTTTTTTTTTTTTTTTTTTTTTTTTTTTTTTTTTTTTTTTTTTTTTTTTTGAGGTAAGGCCTTGCTCTAGTCCAGGCTGACCTGGAATTCACTATGTAGTCTCAGGGTGGCCTCGAACTCATGGCGATCCTCCTACCTCTGCCTCCCCAGTGCTGGGATTAAAGGCGTGTGCTACCACGCCTGGCTAGTTCCCCTTTAAACCTCTGAAATCTCAGCTCATCCAGGCCCTGTGGAAGCCAAACCTGAAACATTTCTGTGCCTTGATGGGTTTCCTCTCCCTTCTCATATCCTAGTTCCCACAGCAAGCCACAGGCTGCCTTAGTGTGAAAATATACATATCTGAAGCCCACATTTACACTTTACGTTATTTTATTTATTTGTTTATTTATGTTGGTTTTCCGAGGTAGGGTTTCACTCTAGCCCAGGCTGACCTGGAATTCACTATGTAGTCTCTGGGTGGCCTTGAACTCACGATGATTCTCCTACCTCTGCCTCCTGAGTGCTGGGATTAAAGGCGTGCGCCACCACAGCCGGCTTGTCACTGCTTTCTGACAGTTGACCTGGTCCTTGAGTTTCACAGAGATTTTTCTGTCTTCACCTCTCATCTCATCATAGGTGTGCTGCGGGGTGGGGGGAGGCGGGCTTTCCATGGGTTCCGGGAACCTGAACTCAGGTACTCACTCTTGCATGGTAAGTACTTTAAGCCACTGAGCCATCTCTCTAGCCCTGAAGGTCTTGCTCTTACAGCAGAGCATATATATGAAGTGGGCTGTGCCAGTGTCACTTGCTATGTGATTCCCAACGGAAACCTCCAGCCTCTCTCCCTTCCTCCACCCAACAACCTCAGCTCAGGTGGCAGAGGCAACCCCAGTGCTCCCCTTAGATAGTCACTCACTGTTCCAGGTTGAATCAGAAGCCAGGAATAGCAGTGGCAGTATGTTCCCTCACTTGGCCTGCAGGCTAAGCCAGAGATGAAGGAGGGAGGGAGGCCCTTTGGTCTCTGCCAAACCTGAGAAGGACAGAGAACAGAGAGGGGTCACTTCTTCACCAGGGCCCTCCAGAAAAAGGAAGGAACTCAGAACCAGACAGGCAGCCCTGTACAGGCCCCGAGGAACTGGAATGCCCAGTACCCACTCAGGGACCCACCGGAGCCTTCATTATCATAGAGATCACATCAGAGCTGTCTTCCTAGAAGAACCTTCTGTGCTCCTCCCCCACTTCTCCCTGCCTCAGGACTCACACTCCTTCCTAAACTGGTTCCTACCACCCCAAGCCGGGATTTGCTTGGGCTTGTCTCTCCTTCCTCCGGCAGGGTTTCTGCAAAGCACCATTACTTTTGGTCTTGATTGTAACTATTCATCCCGCAGGCCCTGGGAGCTCCCCCTGCAGAGGGATGTTTCTACCAGGAAGCCGAATAAAAGAGTCACCCCAGAGATATGGCCATGGGTACTGAAGGACTGTTTCGGGCTACCACGGGACAGAAGGCTTTCAGCAGGAGAGTGACAGCAGACTCGTGAGCCTTAAAGAACATTTCAGCAGAGAAGAGAGTTTATTTTTATTTGCTCAAGGTGGTCTTGTGGAGTGAACACTAAGCAAGGCAAGGATTTATTCTTCTTGTCCCAGTTTTCACCAGGACAGGCTGAAAGAGCCGCATGTACCTTTTCTTTCTCTGTAAAGTAGCAGTGCTTGATCAGATTACCTTCCTTCCTTCTCTTCTTTTTCTTTCTTTCTTCCTTCTTTCTTTTCTTTCTTTCTTTCTTTCTTTCTTTCTTTCTTTCTTTCTTTCTTTCTTTTTCTTTCTTCTTTCTTTCTTTTTTCAAGGTAGGGCATCCCTCTAGCCCAAGCTGACCTGGAATTCACTCTGTATTCTTAGAGTGGCCTTGAACTCATGGCGATCCTCCTACCTCTGCTTGCTGGGTGCTGGGATTAAAGGCATGCACCATCACACCAGGCATATCAGATTAATTTCTAAAAAATATTTTATTTTTATTTATTTATTTGAGTGTGTGTGTGAGAGAGAGAGAAATAGATAAAGAGAGAGAGAGAGGAAGAGAATATGAGCGATAGGGCCTCCAGCTGCTGCAAATGAACTCTAGACCCATGTGCCACCTTGTACATCTGGCTTACGTGGATCCTGGGGAATCAAACCTGGGTCCTTTGGCTTTGCAGACAGGCATTTTAACTGCTAAGCCATCTCTCCAGCCCCAGATTAATTTTGAAAACAGTCTCTACTGGCCGGCATTAAGATAGTCTCTGCATTAAATTTCAAACCAGCAGCAAGCAAAATCCAATTTTCCTCAAAGCAATACAGACAAGAGAATGTTTCAAAAGAGGACTAGGGGCTGGAGAGATGGCCTAATGGTTAAGGTTCTTGCCTGTGAAGCCTAAGGACTCAGGTTCAATTCCCCAGTACCCACGTAAGCCAGATGAACAATGCACCTGGAGTTCGTTTGCAATGGCTGGAGGAGGCCCTAGAACGCCCATTTTCTTTCTCTCTCTAATATATATATATATGTATGTATTTTTTTTAAGAGGCCTGGAAGACTTCCTGTCCTGTGATCCCGTGGCAGTATCCAGAGCAGCTCATCTCTGGTTAGACAGTACAGTTGTATTTTTCACAACTGCTTGCCTACCACTCAGCACTGTGCTTGGCGTAATAGATATAAACTGGATGACGTGATGAATGAATGAAGGAACCATGACCAGCTTCTTGGGTGAAACTGAAAATCACTTGGAGCTTTTGCTCCCTAATATTTTAATCCCAGCACTCAAGAGGCAGAGGTAGGAGGATCACTGTGAGTTCGAGGCCAGCCTGAGACTATATAGTGAATTCCAAGTCAGTCTGGGCTAGAGTGAGACCCTGCCTCAAAAAAACCAAAAAAAAAAAAAAATTGCAAGCAGAGAGAGATAGAAGAGAGACAGACAAAATGGGTGTGCCAGGGCCTCCAGCCCCTGCAAGGCATGTGCCACTTTGTGCATCTGGCTTTATGTGGGTACTTGGGAATCAAACTTGGGTCTTGGGTCGTTAAGCTTTGCAAGCAAGGGCCTCAATCACTGAGAAATCTCTCCAGCCCCTACTGTTTTATTTTTTTTCACGTGTATATGTGTGTGAAGTGTACATGGCGGTGTGTATGCATGTTCACAATGTGTGGGGTCACATGTATGTGCTGGTACATGTGGAGGTCTGAGGTTGGTATTGAGTATCTTTTTGGATGATTCACCTTATTTATTGAAGCAAGGTCTCTCACTTGAACCCAGAGCTTACTGATTCAACTAATCTATCCAGCTGGCTTGTCGGGGGCATTTCTGACTCCTCTAGACACTGGGATGACAGGAGGGCTGCCACACCTGACTGGCATTTACATGGGTGCTGGGCATTTTGCAATCGGGCAAGCACTTTATCCACTGAACAATCTCCCCAGCGCTTCATAATATTTCATACTTGTTTTCAGATAAAAGCAAATACAAAGCCAGGTGTGGTGGCACATGCCTTTAATCCCAGCACTAGGGAGGCAGAGGTAAGAGGATCGCTGTGAGTTCGAGGCTACCCTGAGACTACATAGTGAAGTCCAGGTCAGCCTACCTCGAAAAAAAAAAAAAAAGGGTGGGGGGCTGAAGAGATGGCTTAGCCATTAAAGCACATGCCTGTGAAGCCTAAGTACCCGGGTTTGATTCTCAGGTCCCATGTAAGCCAGATGCACATGGTGGCATATGGATCTGGAGTTCGCTTGCAGTGGCTAGAGGCCCTGGCATACCCATTCTCACTCTGTCTCTAATAAATAAATAAAAAAAAATTTAAATCTTAAAAAAAACGGAAGACAAGGGCTGGAGAGATGGCTTAGCAGTTAAGGTGCTTGCCTGTGAAGCCTAAGAACCCATATTCGATTCCCCAGTACCCATGTAAGCCACGTGCACAAGGTGGTGCATGCATCTGGAGTTCCTTTACAGTGGCTAGAGGCCCTGGCACACCCATTTTCTCTATCTATCTGCCTCTTTCTCTTTCACACAAATAAATAAATAAAATAAATGTTAATTTTAAAAAATTAGAAAAAGGAAGCCGGGTGTGGTGGTGCACGCCTTTAATCCCAGCACTTGGGAGGCAGAGGTAGGAGGATCACCATAAGTTCAAGGCTACCCTGAGAATACATAGTGAATTCCAGGTCAGCCTGGACTAGAGTGAAACTCTGCCTCAAAAAAATAGAAAAACAACAAAAAAAAAAAGAGAGAGAGAGAGAGAGAGGGCTGGAGAGATGGCTTAGTGGTTAAGGCGCTTGCCTGCAAAGCCAAAGGACCTAGGTTCGATTCCCCAGGACCTGTGTAACGCCAGATGGACAAGGTGGCACATGCGACTGGAGTTCCTTTGCAGTGGCTAGAGACCCTGGCACTCCCATTCTCTCTATCTGCCTCTTTCTTTCTCTCATAAATAAATAATAAATAAATAAATAAGAAAAAGTAGAAAAAGAAAAAAATGAAGATGAAGCCGGGCGTGGTGGCGCATGCCTTTAATCCCAGCACTCGGGAGGCAGAGGTAGGAGGATCACTGAGAGTTCGAGGCCACCCTGAGACTACATAGTTAATTCCAGGTCAGCCTGGACCAGAGTGAGACCCTACCTCGAAAAACCAAAAAAAAAAAAAAAAAAAAAAAAAATGAAGATGAAGGCAAGAGAAATCATCCATGCAGGGGCCTCTGATTTGTACAGCATTGAACAGAAAGTGGGTCACAAAACAGCTCCATCAGCATAGGCCCCCAGAAAAAGTCTGGATTCTGGGCGAATTTACATTTATTGAGCACCTATTGCATAAACTTTTATTTTATTTTATTTTTGGTTTTTTGAGGTAGGGTTTCACTCTAGCACAGGCTGACCTGGAACTCACTATGTTGTCTCAGGGTGGCTTCGAACTCAAAGCGATCCTCCTACCTCTGCCTCCCGAGTGCTGGGATTAAAGGCGTGTGCCACCATGCCCGACTTTATTATATATATATATATATATATATATATATATATATATATATATATATATATATATGCAATAGAGAAAGAGGCAGAGAG
>PVKW010029609.1:0-26476 GCA_004027895.1 Orientallactaga bullata
TGAAACAGCCCTCGCCTCCCCTCTGCCCACAGCATGGCTACCCTTAGTCATCCGTGAGAAGAAGGACAAAAGGACATAGAGCAGGGGCCTCCGCTGGGTTTCTGCATAGAGGAAGTGGGGTGGGCAGCAGGCAGAGACCAGAGGACTCCATGGGGGCAAAAAGGCTAGTGCCTCAGTTCTTACATTTCTCACTAAGTTCCTCACATAGGCGACCAGGTTCTGGTTAATAAAGTTCACCGTTGTATAAAAGGTATCTCGGAGCAAGGATGGCGTGTGACCAGCGACTTTTTTGGCCAGTAGCATGATTATTATCAGCTTGGCCTTCTCAGTCTCCATGTCTCTAGGACAGGTCTGCATCACCTCGTCCAGGGCCTTTGCCAGGCAGTTTCTTCTGTCCTGCATGGGATAAAAACAAACAGCTTACGAACACTCTCCCTCTTAAAGAAAAACATTTCCCAGTGCAAAGGAGGAAGACGCCTTTCAGAGGGAAGACGATTAAATGGCTAAGAGTGTTGGACAGAGAAAATGCCACACAATTCAGTTTCCAGGTACAGCAGAGGGAGGCGAGACCACTGTGTGGAGGGACGCCCACTCACTAATGCATATTTACTGAGCACCCTGTGAGCACTATGTAGTCCTTCGCTGCCCCAAGGCACTTATGGAATTAGCTAGCCATGATGATGTTGTAGTCCTGTCTTACTGCTGTGCACCTAGCGACACATCACCTTCCCTCAAGTGGGAAAGGCAGACCGTAAACTAACACGTAAAACTCACGTTGAGGGAGGGTGCTGTGAGATATTCTATGACAGCTGCTGGAGAGCAGCAGGTGGAAAGAGAATACCAGAACAAAGAAGGGCTGTCTGTAAGGCTCAACCTAGAGAAGGCTGAGGCATGAATGGATGGAGAGGGGAGCTGTGTCTTCAGCTGCTGGCAGAAAAAAGAAGAGACTCTTCCCTCCATCTTTTTTGTCACACTCAGGTGAACAACTTCAACTTCTCTACTGGCATCTTTATTTCATTATCCAAAACAGAAGGGTAACTTATTTCTGTAGAGGTCAGTCAGGTACACTTTGTCTTTCTGGAGGCTTAAGAAAAGCAATCTCTGGATTCTAAGATTCAGGGGTCCTAAATCTTAACCAGCTAAATTCCTCATTTCTAATTCTCCTGTCAAAGCTGCAGGTAGCAGGCAGGAATGAAGTCACCTTCTAGGGCATAGGTGTGTCTCATTAGGGACACGTCTATTCAACAAAGGAAAGAGTCAGTGGCTTCCCAAGTCCCCCAGAAGAGGTTCTAGTGAGCTACAGTCCCTCACTTACTTCCTCGGACAGGCTCCTGTTCTGGAAGTGCTCGACCAAGTTGTTCACCAGTCGTGGTTGGATGCTGTGCTCCATCTCATCCCCTACTTGGGCAAGACACTGAGCAATGTTCTGGATGAGTTCTTCCTGACTTTCAGAATCTGAAGGTGCAACAGCACAGACAAGAAAGATTCAGCAATGGTCCTGTTCGATAGCCTTAGTCCATCCAGGCTGCTGAGAAAGCCAGCTCATGCCTCCACAGCATGCCCTGGTGGGGACCGGCCAGGCAGCCTCAGAGCTGCAGCTTTTCCGACTATGCCCAGGAATGTGCTGGGGACCAGCCTGGCAGCCTTGGAAATGCCTAATGTCTCTAATCTAAGTCCCCCAGCCTCCTTACAGAGCAGATTCTCTACCAGTCTCCTCTCATTTGTTAAAACCCCAAAGCTTCTGCAGCGCCCCCCAGTGAGGGGGCTGCACCTGTTCACTGAGACTCCTCCTTGCCTCAAGTCCTCTTCTCCAGCCTCAATGTTCTTTCACACCGCCCCTTCTGCCCGGATGCTACCCACGCCTCCCTGTGGCTCCTTGCTCTCCTCCTTCACTCTGTCCTGGCCCACTCTCCCTTCTTCTTCTTCCTGGACACATACTATACATACATCTTACCTATTTCTAATCTTGTTTAACATGCTGACCAGAAGGTAAGCTTTGGGAAAACTATCCTTTTTTCTCTAATATTTTTATTTGCAAAGAGAGATAATGGGCATGTCAGAGCCTCCTTTCACTGCAAATGAACTCCAGACACATGTGCCACTTTACACATCTGGCTTTATGTGACCATTAGGCCTTGCAAGCAAGTGCTTTAACCACTAAGCCATCTCTCCAGCCCCAAACTACCATTTAAAATTTTTTTTATTTATTTGAGAGAGAGAGAAGCAGATAGAGAAAGAGAGATAATGGGTCCATCAGGGCCTCTAGCCACTGCAAACACACTCCAGATGCTTGCATCACCTTGTGCATCTGGCTTACATGGGTCCTTGGGAATTGAACCTAGGTCCTTTGGCTTTGCAGGCAAACACCTTAACTGCTAAGCCATCTCTCCAGGCCAAAGCTACTTTATTTTATTTATTTATTTATTTTTTGAGGTAGGGTCTCACTCTGGTCCAGGCTGACTTGGAATTAACTGTAGTCTCAGGGTGACTTCAAACTCACGGCGATCCCTCTACCTCTGCCTCCTGAATACTGGGATTAAAGGCGTGCACCACCACACCCGGCTTCAAAGCAACAATTTTTTAATCCATTGGGTTTACTGTCAGATACCCAGCACTTAATACATGGCTGGCACAGAGCTGGCGCTCAATAAACAACTGCAGGAATGAGTGAATGAACAAACAACAAATGGACTGAGGTCCTAGGTGAGCAGTCAGTGACCATCACCACTGTCACTTCTAGACATTAAATCCTTCACTTTTGTGTTGTTACAATGATCCTTTGGCTTCATACTTGTCTTAGATGGACACTTCCCCTCAATTGGTAGCCAAACCCAATCTTACAGTGCAGGTTCCCCAGCTCTCACGCCCACTTTCTACACCTCAGAACCAAGAAAGGCTACATGGAGCTGGGAGGAACCACTTTAAAGAGATGGTGAGAAGGGCGAGATCCTTCACGGAACCTTGGGAGTGAGGGTCTCTGGTGGTCTGGTTCAGGTGTCCCCTAAAACTTATGTGTTCTGAAGGCTAGGTCCCCAGCTGGTGGCAATTTGAGAACTGAAGCCTCCTGGAGGCAGTGTATTGCTGGGGGCAGGCTTATGGGTATTATACCCAGCCCCCCTTTGCCAGTGTTTGGCACACCCTCCTGTTGCTATTGTCCACTTGATGTTGGCCAGGAAGTGATGTCCACCCTCTGCTCATGCCATTGTTTCCCCTGACATTGTGGAGCTTCCCCTCAAGCCCATAAGCCCAAACAAACCCTCTCCTCCCATAAGCTGCTCTTGGTCAGGTGTTTGTGCAGCAACTTGAAGCTGAACGCAGTAGTGAAATTGGTACCAAAGCTGAGGAAGTCACTGCTGCTAGAAACATGATTCTGTGACTTTGGCCTTTTGGAACTGATTTGAGGGAAGAATGTGGAAGGATCTGAAGCCTTGGCCTAAGAGATGCCTGCAGTGCTGTAAGTACAGCTTGATGGACTATTCTGGTCAGAGTTGAAAGACCTGAATGCAATAAGAACTAAGCACAGTGAGGTTTGGCTTATGAGGGTGAGAAAGAGCTTTGTAGGGACTGGGCTACAGGCAGTTTGTGTGAGAGGCTTGCTGTTATGTCTGTGTCCTGAGAACTTTCTATGCAGGGTTGCACTGCATAGAAATGGACTGGTGTGAGCAGAGGGATACGACACAGAAATGAAACCTTCGGGCTGAAACTTCTGCCCATTCAGCTGCATTTTACACCATGGATGCACTGTTATATAGTTTATGGAAGCCACAAGCTGCTCTTGGCTGGGTGTTTTCTGCCAGCAACACGACGCTGACTGCAACAGTCTCCTTCAGTCCTGTGCTCTAGTAACTTGTTATGTCACTGCTGTCATTTTAGGGGGAAGATGGCATGTAGGATTCACACATGCTGGACCAGTACTCGAGCAGTGAGCTGAACTCCAGCCCTTACTGAACTCTTGACCCAGACACATGGCCTCTGGATCTTATGCCACTTGTCTCCTCAGGACCTTCCCAGAAGGTACTTCTTCTACTTGAGTGACAAGCCACTGCCTAGCCTCCAGTTCCCTGTGACTTAACTTTCACAAGTCTTCAAGCGTTCTAGCCAAACTCAACTACTCACTAACACTTCTCTGAGTCCTGAAGGTTCCTATCTTTCGGCTTTTACTTAAGCCATGGGCAGTCCCTGTGCCCCATTTGCAAATAATCCCCCATTACCCATCCTTCAAGGCCAGCTCCACTGCACTTGCTCCATAACTTTTCCTGATTTCTTTCAGAGTAAGGGTACCTGCACTTGCCTGACCACTTAGGAACTTCCACTTGTGGTTGAGTTTTTCCCTACCTGAGACTGGGCTGGCTTGGCCCAAGCCCAGCCAGATTAAGCCAAGAGGAGCCCCCTAGGGCTTACTCCCCACATGGGTTCTTTACCCTTGCCAGCTCCCCCATGGCAGGAGCTCCTTAAACTTTCTTTTCTCTCTTTTCTTTCCATGGGTTTCCCAGGAGCTCCACGTGGGATCTCTAGCCACATGGGTATCTTTCCTTGGCTCTGTACTTTCCTCAATAAAGATAATAGTTAGGGGCTGGAGAGATGGCTTAGCAGTTAAGGTGTTTGCCTGCAAAGCCAAAGGACCTCCATTTGATTCCCCAGGACCCACGTAAGCCTGATGCACAAAGGGGTGCATGCATCTGGAGTTCGTTTGCAGTGGCTGGAGGTCCTGATCTGCCCATTCTCTCTCTCTCTGCCTATTTCTCTCAAATAAATAAATAAATGTTTTTAAAAGGTAATAGTTTAATAATTATCCTTCTCAGTCTTTTTTTTTTTTTTTTTTTTTTTTTTGAGATAGGGTATCACTCTGGCCCAAGCTGACCCGGAATTCACTATGTAGTCTCAGGGTGGCCTCGAACTCTCGGCGATCCTCCTACCTCTGCCTCCCGAGTGCTGGGATTAAAGACGTGCACCACCACACCCGGCTCTTCTCAGTCTTTTTAAATTCAATTCTTTGATTAAAATTAGAAACGAGGGCTGGAGATATAGCTTATCAATTAAGTCACTTGACTGCAAAGCCAAAGGACCCAGGTTCAATTCCCCAGGACCCATGTAAGCCAGATGCACAAGGTGGCACACGCATCTGGAGTTTGTTTGCAGTGGCTGGAGGCTCTGACATGCCCATTTTCTCTCTCTCTCTCTCCCCCTATCTCTTTCTCTCTAACATAAATAAATAAAAATAAAATCTTTTTAAAAATTAGAAACACGCCTTTAATCCCAGCACTCGGGAGGCAGAGGTAGGAGGATCGCCATGAGTTCAAGGCCACCCTAAGACTACATAGTTAATTCCAGGTCAGCCTGGGCCAGAGTGAGACCCTACCTCGCAAAACCAAAAAAAAAAAAAAAAAAAAAAAGAAACAAACCTAGGGGTTTGGGCTTCAAGGACTTTGCTCAACCCCAAGTACCCCGTTACATACTGGTGACTCTGGCAGGATTCTCTTGAGAAAGGAAATTATGATTGTGTTACAGGAGAAAATGGAGAAGCATGTTTCCGGCTGTGAGCATGACCTGGGGTCTTTCTACTGCTTCTCTCCACCTGCGGGAAAACCAGCTTGCGTTCTCTTCTTGCTGCAGGTTAAGATCCACTATCTCTGACTAAGCTGAGGGGAATGAATGGTGCATGTGCTGGCGGTGGCCAGGCAAGCAGATAGGCCTCCCTTTGGACTGGGGACTCTCTGCCACAGCCCCCACTTGCCAGGCTGCACTTTGGCCTGGCCCTGCTCCACCCTCCTGGGAACGCCAGCCCTGCTGATGGCGTTATTGCCTGGGACCAAGCTGGGATGGCGCCACGCAGGGCTCTTCTGCACCTTGGAGGGAGATGCACTTGGCTGAGCTCCGATCCCCAGCTCTGCTTAACAAGGCTGAACTCTTCCAGAGCTTGGGAGCTTGCTCTGCAGAGCTGGGGCCACATGTAAGCTGGGAACCAACGACAGCTGGCCGGAAGCTTTGTTTTCCCTTTTCCCACTACAAGCCACCACACCACAAGGCATATGGTTGCCTGTGAAGGGTGGGAGGATGGAGCTCTGACTCCTGCTCTGGGGTCGACCCCTCCAGCGACACTGGCTTCTGCCCAGTTCAACTGGACACTTGAGGCCACATGGTGCAGCAGAGAGGGTCTCTGGCTACTTGAATGAGGGGGACGGAAACTGCCCTAGCCAAGCCCTGGACCTAGGCTCTTGGTTGGAAAGATTTCTTCAACAACCCCGAGTCCCAGCCAAATGCCTCCTCCCCCCAACCATTGGAGCTGAGGCCTGAGGCTGTGTCACCTGGGTGGGAGAAGTAACCATGCTGTCTCTCAGGAACACGGGGACACAATGGGAAAGACACGCCTGATGGTGCTTGCTAAATGCTGTGACTTTCTGCCAAAGAGCTCTATGACAAATATAATTTATTCATACAGGTATTATAAAATGCAAAATGGGGGCTGGAGAAATGGCTTAGGGGTTAAGGCGTTCACCTGCAAAGCCAAAGGATCCTGGTTCGACTCTCCAAGACCCATGTAAGCCAGATGCACAAGGGGGCACATGCATCTGGAGTTCGTTTGCAGTGGCTGGAGGCCCTGCCGTACCCAATCTCTCTATCTCCCTCTTTCCTTCTCTAATAAATAAATAAAATATATTTTAAAATGTAAAATGATCCTAGCTACTCGGGAAGCTGAGACAGGAGGATCACCAATTAAAGGTTCCAATGTGATAACCTGACTTCACATTTAAAAAACAGGTGAGGGGGCGCGGTGGCGCATGCCTTTAATCCTAGCACTCAGGAGGCAGAGGTGGGAGGATCACCGTGAGTTCAAGGTCACCCTGAGACAGCAGAGTGAATTCCAGGTCAGCCTGGGCTAGAGTGAGACCCTACCTCAAAAAACCAACAATAAATAAATTAATTAATTAATTAATTAAATTTAAAAAAATAAAATTATTGGGGCCGGAGAGATGGCTTAACAGTTAAGGCGCTTGCCTGCAAAGCCAAAGGACCCCGGTTCAATTCTCCAAGAACCCACGTAAGCCAGAAGCACAAGGGGGCGCATGCATCTGGAGTTTGTTTGCAGTGGCTGGAGGCCCTGGCACTCACTCACTCTCTCTCTCTCTCAAATAAATAAATAAAAGTAAAATACTTTTTAAAAAAAGATTGTTAGGGCTGGAGAGATGGCTTAGTGGTTAAGGTGCTTGCCCAAAGCCAAAGGACCCAGGTTAATTATTTTTTGTTTCTTTGATACTAGTGATGAACCCAAGGCCTTGCACATCTAAGCATGCTTTCCACCTCCAGGGTGGATATCCAGCCCTAGGCCTGAAAGGTGGAAAGGCCATAGTCCAGGTCCTTGGAGGTACTGGAGGTCTACAGGACAGTGATTTCAACTAAGGTCAAAAATCACCCAGAAGGGCTGGAGAGATGGCTTAGCAGTTAAGGCATTTGCCTCGGGATTCTAAGCACCAGGTTCAATTCCCCAGTACCCACGTAAGCCAGATGCACAATGTGGCACATGTGTCTGGAGTTCATTTGCAGTGGCTAGAGGCCCTGGAGTGCCCGTTCTCTCTCTCTCAAATAAATAAATGAATATTTTATTAAAAAAATTACCCAGGGGCTGGAGAGATGGCTTAGCAGTTAAGGTGCCTGTCTTCTAAGCCTAGAATGCCGGTTCCAATCTCCAGCGGTTCCAATCTCCAGGTCCCACATTTAGTCAGACGCAAAGTGACACAAAGGCGCAATGTCGCACTTGACCACAAGGGGGCGCACACATCTGGATTTCGTTTGCAGCAGCTGAGACGCTGCTGGCGTGCCCATATCTGTCTTCCTCTCTCTCTCTCTCTCTCTCTCTCTCTCTGTCTCTCTCCAAAAAAAAATGATGTCAATAAAAGGTTCAGTTTTAAAAAAAATTACCCAGAAACACGCTGACTCTGACAGCTGGAGTACATCCCCGGCCTGCACATTTTGAAGAGCTTGCTCATGTAATGCCAACATGCAGCTCCTTCAGGATAGTTTATCTGCCTGTCCCAGCACTGGGGGGAGAAGTAAAAACAGAGCTGAGCCAGGCGTGGTGGCCACACCTTTAATCCCAGCACTCAGAAGGCAGAGGTAGGAGGTTCACTGTGAGTTTGAAATCAGCCTGAGACTACATAGTGAATTCCAGGTCAGCATGGGTTACAGCAAGACCCTACCTTGAAAAACAAACAAAAAGTGGGGTTGGAGAGATGGCTCAGCTGTTAAAGGTGATCCCTTATAAATCAGTTCAATTCCACAGTACCTGTGTAAGCCACATGCATGAAGTCACATGTGTCTGTAGTTCATTTGCAGTGGCAGGAATCAAATACAGAGTGCACCCATACTCACTCTGCTTGTCTGTCTGTCTTTTTTTTTTTTTTTTTTTTTTTTTTTTTTTTTTTTTTGGTTTTTCGAGGTAGGGTCTCACTCTAGCCCAGGCTGACCTGGAATTCACTCTATTCTCAGGGTAGCCTCGAACTCATGGTAATTCTCCTATCTTTGCCTCCCAAGTGGACTAAAGGTGTGCGCCACCACACCTGGCTTCTTCTAGCCCTTTATACCACTAAAAAACAACAACAACAACAACAAAAAAAAAAACCCAGAAGCCGGGCATGGTGGCGCATGCCTTTAATCCCAGCACTTGAGAGGCAGAGGTAGGAGGATCGCCGAGAGTTCGAGGCCACCCTGAGACTACATAGTGAATTCCAGGTCAGCCTGAGCCAGAGTGAGACCCTACCTCGAAAAACCAAACCAAAACAAACAAACAAACAAACAAACAAACAAACAAACAAAAAAAAAAAACAGGCTGGAGAGATGGCTTAGTGGTCAAGGCGCCTGCCTGCCAAGCCTAAGAACCCGTTCGATTCTCCAGGTCGCATGTTTAGCCAGACACAAAAAGTGATGCAAGTGCGCAATGACGCATTTGCCCACAAGGGGGCACACACGTCTGGAGTTCGTTCACAGCCACTGAAATGGCCCTGGTGCACCATTTTGCAGTGGCTGGAGGCCCTGGTGTGCTCATTCTTCCTCTCTCTCTCTCTGCCTCTTCTTCTCAAATAAATAAAAATAAAATAACAAAGTGGCATAAAGCCAGGTATGGTGGTGCACGCCTTTAATCCCAGTACTCGGGAGTTAGAGGTAGGAGGATTGCTGTGAGTTTGAGATTACCCTGACACTATATAGTGAATTCTGGGTCAGCCTGGGCTAGAGCAAGACCCTACCTCGAAAAACCAAAACCAAAACAAACAACAACAACAACAACAAAAAGTGGCCTAAGTGTTGGGTGTGGTGTCACACACCTTTAATTCCAGCACTCAGGAGGCAGAGGTAGAAGGATCCCTGTGAGTTTGAGGCCATCTTGAAAGTACATAGAGAATCTAGATCCAGACCCTGCCAAAACACACACACACACACACACACACAAAAAAAAAAAACACACACACACAGAAAGGACACTGTGAATAGTGTCAGAATGGGAGAAAATCTTTGCCAGAGATACATCTGACAAAAGATTAATATCCAGAATGTACCCAGAACTCAAAAACTAAATAATAAGAAATCAAACAACCCAATTATAAAATGGGTCTTGGAAATAAATAGAGAGTTCTTAAAAGAAGAAATACAGATGGCCTATAAACATCTTAAAAAAACATGTTCTAGGCTGGAGAGATGGCTTAGTGGCTAAGGCATTTACCTGCAAAGCCAAAGGACCCCAGTTCGATTCCCCAGGACTCATGTAAGCCAGATGCACTTTGTTTGCAGTGGCTGGAGGCCCTGACATGCCCATTCTCTCTCTCTTTCTCTCAAATAAATACATAAAATAAAAAAAAATTTTAAATGTTCTACATCCTTAGCAATCAAAAAAAATTTTTTTTTTGCCAGGTGTGGTAGTGCATGCCTTTAATCCCAGCACTCAGAAGGCTGAAGTAGGAGGACTGCTGTGAATTTGAGGCCACCCTGAGACTAATTCCAGGTCAGCCTGGGCTAGAGCAAGATCCTACCTCGAAAAAAAAAAAAGTATCATAAGTGCCTGGCATTTATTTACAACAGAATATGTCCTGATGTGGCCATATACATACACATGTGCAAATAAATAATTAAAAAAAATTTTTTTAGAGAGAGAGGGAGAAGGAGACAGACAGAGATGGGTGTGCCAGATGCCTCTCAGTTGCTGCGAACGAAATCCAGATGCGTGCGCCCCCTTGTGGTCAAGTGCGGCATTGCGCCCTTGCGTCACTTTGCATCTGGCTAAACGTGGGACCTGGAGATTGGAACCACTGGAGATTGGAACCAGTGTTCTTAGGCTTAGGAGGCAGGCGCCTTAACTGCTAAGCCATCTCTCCAGCCCACAAATAAATAATTTTTTAAAGGTAGGGAAAGGATTTCATTGGATTTGAAGTTCAGCTAGGTTTGTTTAAGGTGCAATATTGTCACTAGGGGGCTGTGATCAGTCCAGCAACACCCAAGATCTACTAAATCAGATTGTCTGATGGTATGAATATAGTCTTGCTACTGTTCTTTTTTTTTTTTTTTGGTTTTTCAAGGTAGGATCTCACTCTAGCTCAAGCTGACCTGGAATTCACCATGTAGTCTCAAGGTGGCCTCAAACTCTGGTGATCCTCCTACCTCTTCCTCCCATGTGCTGGGATTAAAGGCATGTGTCACCACGCCTGGCTTGTTTTTTTTTTAAAAAATATATTTTATTTACTTATTTGAGAGAGAAAGAAAGAGGCAGAGAGAGAGAATTGGGTGCGCCAGGGCCTCCAGCCACTGCAAATGAACTCCAGATGCATGTGCTCCCTTGTGCATCTGGCTTATGTGAGTCCTAGAGAATCGAACTGGGATCCTTTGGTTTTGCAGGCAAACGACTTAACTGCTAAGCCATCTCTCCAGCCCTTGTTTTTGTTTTTTGAAGTAAGTTCTCACACTAGGCCATGCTGACCTAGAATTCACTATGTAATCTCAGGGTGGCTTCGAACTCACGGCCATCACACCTTGTTTAGCCTTGCTACTATTCAAAGGTCCTTAAAATTACAATAAGCCAAAATTGGAGACTCCTTAGAATTACAAAATTTAGACCACTGGTTTCCAATTTTTGGCTATATCAGAATTGCTTGAAGATCTGGAGAGATGACTCATCAGTTAAAAGTGCTTGCTTGCAAAGCCTGACAGCCTGAGTTCAGTTTCCCATGTAAAACCAGATGCACAGAGTGGTGCATACATCTGGAGTTTGTTTGCAGTGGCAGGAGTCCCTGTTGTGCCCAATCTCACTTTTTTTTTTTTTGTTTGTTTATTTTTATTTATTTATTTGAGAGTGACAGACAGACTGAGAGAGAAAGAGGCAGATAGAGAGAGAGGGAATGGGCTTGCCAGGGCCTCCAGCCACTGCAAACGAACTCCAGATGCGTGTGGCCCCCTTGTGCATCTGGCTTACATGGGTCCTGGGGAATTGAGGCTCGAACCGGGGTCCTTAGGCTTCATAGGCAAGCGTTTAACCGCTAAGCCATCTCTCCAGCCCCCAATCTCACTTTTTATGTCAGCCTCTTTCTCTTTGTTTCGCTCTCAAATAATTAACTAAATAATGGTTTTTTTTTTTTTTTTTTTTTTCAAGGTAGGGTCTCACTGGCTCTGGCTGACCCGGAATTCACTATATAATCTCAGGGTAGCCTCGAACTTTCAGCGATCCTCCTACCTCTGCCTCCCAAGTGCTGGGATTAAAGGCATGCGCCACCATGCCCGGCTCTAAATAATGTTTTAATTAATGGGCTGGAGAGATGGCTTAATAGTTAAGGCACTTGCCTATGAAGCCTAAGCACCCAGGTTTGAGTCCTCAGTACCCACGTAAGCCAGATGCACAAGGTGACACATGTGTCTAGAGTTAATTTACAGTGGCTAGAGGCCCTGGTGTGCTCACTCACTCTTACTGTCTCTTTCAAATAAGTAAATAAATAAAATATTTATTAAAAAATATTTTAGGTGCTGGAGAGATGGCTTAGTGGTTAAGGCACTTGCTTGCAAAGTCAAAGCACCCATGTTCCATTCCCCAGTATCCACATAAAGCTAGATGCACAAGGTGGAAAATGCGTCTTGAGTTCATATGCAGTGGCTCGGGGCCCTGCATGTACATTCTCTCTCTCTCAAATAAACAAATAAAATATTTTTAAAAATATACTTTAGGAGGAAGAGGTAGGAGGATCGCCATGAGTTTGAGGCCACCCTATGACTACATAGTGAATTCTAGGTCAGCCCAGGATAGAACAAGACTCTACCTCGGAAAAAAAAAAAGAAGAAGAAGAAGAAGAAGAAGTACTTTAGGGCTAGAGAAATGGCTTAGCGATTAAGGCGCTTGCCTGCAAAACCGAAGGACCCAGGTTTGATTCCCCAAGACCTATGTAAGCCAGCTGTACAAGGTGGCACATGCATCTGGAATTTGTTACTGTGGCTGGAGGCCCTGGCATGCCCAATCTCTCTCCCTCTATACCTCTTCTCCCTCTCAAATAAATAAATGAAAATAAAGCATTTAAAATTTTTTTTCTAGCCGGGCGTGGTGGCGCACGCCTTTAATCCCAGCACTTGGGAGGCAAAGGTAGGAGGATCACCGTGAGTTTGAGGCCACCCTGAGACTACATAGTGAATTATTCCAGGTCAGCCTGAGCTAGAGTGAGACCCTACCTCGAAAAACCAAAAAAAAAATATTTTTTTTCTAAAGACAGAATTGCTTGGGGGTATGTACGTAAGACACACTTTTCTGTATCAGTCCGGACAGGAGAATCAGGACCAGACATGAAAGAAACTTAGGACTCAACAGAAGGAAAAGTTTTCTTTTTCTTTCTTTCTTTTTTTTTTTTTTGTTTGTTTGTTTTTTAAGTTTTATTTATTTATTTTCAAGCAGAGAGATAACAGAGAGAGAGAGAGAGAGCATAGGGGTGTGCCAGGGCCTCTAGCCACTGCAAACAAATTCTAGATGCATGCACCACTTTGTGCATCTGGCTAACATGGGTACTGGGGAATTGAACCCAGGCTGTTAGATGTTGCAGGCAAGTGCCTTAACTGCTGAGCCATCTCTCCAGCCCCCTTTTTGATTTTTTGATGTAAAGTCTCACTCTAGCAGAGGCTGACCTGGAATTCTCTATGTAGTTTCAGGTTGGCCTTGAAGTCCCAGTGATCCTCCTACCTCTGCCTCCTGAGTGTTGGGATTAAAGGCGTGGAGTTTTCTAATAAGCACCCCACAACACCGCACAGTGGGGTAGTGATTTAGGCAATTAGGCCTATTATGACATGCACATGGATGGAAGCCTGACAAAGTAGGCACGAAGACAAAGCCCTTGAATGAGGTCAAAGCCCAGATTTTCGGTGCAGTGGGGGACATAGCAGGTTCCTACCTGGCTCTATTCTTCCTTCAAAGTAGAAGCAGCGGCTGATCCGGCTACCATCAGTCTGCAGCTCATCGTCTCCATCCGCCTGCCAACGCACTTGCCCAGGCAGTTCCAGGCATAGCTTATCCAGCTCTTGGTGGAAATTAGAGTCAGAGTGGCTTTGGAGGAAGCCAAGTACCAGCAGGTTTGTGATGTTCTCGGCCCTGAGGCCTGTACCATTGCTGCCCTAAAATGAAAGGGAGGCTTTCAGAAACCCGAGCTGGGCATGGGTAGGCCTGAGACCTCCTATTGGCCCATGAGAGTCAATAAATAATCCTTAGGAGCCAAGGGCCATACAAGAGGGCCCTGCGGGCAAAGCATTCCACAGCACACTCTTCAGCTGATCACCCTGACACCTAGAAGCAGCCCCAATTCTGTAGAAGTGATCTATTCATTATTTGAGGACCTCGTGAAATCACATGGCTAGTGTCAGCTTCTCCAGAGCTATGAAGGCCTGCAGAATGTCTCAGGGATGCTGGCAAATGTCACCATTAATTTAATTTAATTTAATTTATTTATTGTTTTTTTCAAGGCAGGGTCTCACTCTAGCCCAGGCTGACCTGGAATTCACTGTGTAGTCTCTGGGTGACCACGAACTCATGGCGATCCTCCTACCTCTGCTTCCCAACTGTTGGGATTAAAGGTGTGCACCACCATGCCTGGCTTTTATTTTTATTTTAAAAAATATTTTTTATTTTATTTTATTTTTTTTGGAGAGAGACACAGAGAGAGACAGAGAGGAAGAGGGAGACAGATAGAGAATGGGCGCACCAGCAGTCTCTCAGCTGCTGTGAACGAAATCCAGATGTGTGCGCCCCCTTAATGGGCAAGTGCGATATTGTGCCCTTGCGTCACTTTGCATCTGGCTAAACGTGGGACCTGGAAATTGGAACCAGGTTCTTAGGCTTAGCAGGCAGGCACCTTAACCACTAAGCCATCTCTCCAGCCCTTTAAAAATATTTTTACTTTTATTTATTTGCAAGCAGAGAGAGATAGAAGAGAGACAGGGAAAATAGGCATGCCAGGACCTCCAGCTGCTGTAAACAAACTCCAGATGTGTATCCGACACTTTGTGCATCTGGCTGTACGTGGGTACTGGGGAATTAGAACCCGGGTCATCAGGCCTTGCAGGCAAGCACTTTAACCACTGAGCCATCTCTCCAGCTATTGAGATGCCATCTTTGTGTTTGCTTGCTTTGCCCAAGCCACAGGATCATTCACTGCCTCAGGCCCACCACTTCTGGTGGGCGTGTCCTTAAGCAAAGCCCCACAGAGAGCAGCAGGGAGCACCTTACTCAGAGCCCCTCTGCTCTCCACCTGCATCTCCATGGATGCCCAAGAGCAGTGCTCCAGGAGCCTGCAGTCCTCACAGGTCATTTCTAGAAAGTTCACAGTACTTGGCAACTGGCAATGGCAGCTTCTGCAACTCCAAGAGTCCAAACAATCTCAACTCCAGATGAAAAAAGGAACAGACTACAGGCTGGAGATATGACTCCAGGTACTTAATTGCAAAGCCTGACAGCCAGAGTTTGATTCTCCAGTACCCATGTAAAGCCAGATGCACAAAGTGGCACATGCAACTGGAGTTTGTTTGCAGAGGCAGGAGGCCCTGGTATGCCTATTTTTTCTCCCTCTCAAAACAAAAAAATATCCTAGAAGGCTAGAGCTTCCCAGATGTACCCAGCTGTTCACAGGAGTTACGGAAGAAGTGGAGGAAGACAACTGTGCATTGCTGGTAAGTCCTTAATGTCGTGCAGTAGGAAAAGCAAAAAACAAAACAAAACAAAACAAAAAAAAAACTCTAGAAGTCCCCCCCCCTTTTTTTTGGAGAGAGACAGAGAGACACAGAGAGAGAGGGAGAGGAAGACAGATAGAGATGGGCGTGCCAGCACCTCTCAGCCACTGCGAACGAAATCCAGATGTGTGCACCCCCTTGTGGGCAAGTGCGGCATTGCGCCCTTGCATCACTGCATCTGGCTAAACGTGGGACCTGGAGATTGGAACTGACGTTCTTAGGCTTAGCGGGAAGGCACCTTAACCGCTAAGCCATCTCTCCAGCCCTAAAAGTCCCCTTTTAGGGATAAATTGTTTTTTGTATGTTTGTTTTTTGTTTTTCAAGATAGTGTCTTGCTAGCCCAGGCTGACCTGGAATTCACTTTGTAGTCTCAGGGTGGCCTTGAACTCACGGTAATCCTCCTACCTCTGCCTCCCGAGTGCTGGGATTAAAGGTGTGTGCCACCAAGCCTGGAAGGGGTAAATTGTTTTTAAGTGGATAAAATGCTGGGGGAGAGCTCCGTCAGGAAAGTGCTTGCCCTGAAGCATGAGGTTTTAAGTTCAGTAGACAGAACTCAAATAAGCCAGGTGTGAGTGAGGGAAAAGGTTCAAGAAACACTGGAGAAAGAATTATGAGCCTGGCATTGTGGCGCAGGCCTTTAATCTCAGTACTCGTGAAGCGGAGGCAGGAGGATCACTGTGAGTTCACTGTGAGGCCACCCTGAGACTATATAGTAGATTCCAGGTCAGCCTGGGCCACAGTGAGCCCCTACCTTGAAAAACAAAAACAAACAAAAAAGTCAGAATGGGGCCTGGGCATGGTGGCTCATGCTTTTAATCCCAGCACTTGGACGGCTGAGGGAGGACTGCTGTGAGTTTGAGGCCAGCTTAGGGCTACAAGAGTTCCAGGTCAGCCTGGGCTAGAGGGAGACTTTACCTGGAAAAAGACCAAAAATTAAAAAAAATAAAAATTAAATTTAGCCGGGCGTGGTGGCGCACGCCTTTAATCCCAGCACTTGGGAGGCAGAGGTAGGAGGATCACCGTGAGTTCGAGGCCACCCTGAGAATACATAGTGAATTCCAGGTCAGCCTGGACTAGAGTGAGACCCTACCTCGAAAAACCAAAAAAAAAAAAAAAAAAAAAAAATTAAATTTAAAAACCTGTCTTTAATACCAGCACTTGTGAGGCAGAATTAGGAGGATCATTGTGAGTTTGAGGCCAGCCTGAGATTACATAGTAAATTCTCGGTCAGTCTGGAGCAGAGTGAGACCTTACTTAAACAAACAGAATGGTGAAGTTCACATTATGTGCTATTTTACCTTTTAATTTTTATTTATTTGCACATGTGCACATATTCCAGGGCCTCTTGTTATTGCAAACAAATGCCAGATGCTTGTGTCACTTTTTTTTTTTTAATTTTAGTGAGCTGGGCATGGTGGCGCACGCCTTTAACCCCAGCACTCAGGAGGCAGAGGTAGGAGGATCACGGAGAGTTTGAGGCCACCCTGAGACTACGTAATGAATTCCAAGTCAGCCTGAGCCAGAGTGAGACCCTACCTCGAAAATCCAAAAAAAAAAAAAAAAATTATTTATTTGTAAGCAGAGAGAAATAGAAGAGAGACAGAGAGAGATTGGGCATACCAGGACCTATCAGCCAAATGCAAACAGACATTAGATAGATGTGCCACTTTGTGCATCTGGTTTTACATGGGTACTGAGGAATCGAACTAGGGTCATTAGGCTCTAAAGGCAAGCGCCTTAAGCACTGAGCCATCTCTCCAACCCCATTGTGCCACTTTTTGCATCTGACTTACACGGGTAGCTTGGGAATTGAACCCTGGACAGGCAGGCTTGGCAAGCGAGAGCCTTTAACCACTAAGCCGTCTCCCAGCTCCTGCCATTATTGTTATTATTAGTTTTTGTTTGTCTGTTTTTTTCTAGGTAGGGTCTCACTCTAGTCCAGGCTGACCTGGCACTCACTCTGTAGTGATCCTCCTACCTCTGCCTCCTGAGTGCTGGGATTAAAGGCATGCGCCACTACACCTGGCTTTCCTGCCACCATCATCATCATCTTTTTTTTTTTTTTTCCTGAGATAGGGTCTTGCTCTGGACCAGGCTGACTTGGAATTCACTACGTAGTCTCAGGGTGGCCTCGAACTCACAGCGATCCTCCTACCTCTGCCTCCCAAGCGCTGGGATTAAAGGCGTGTGTCACTATACCCAGCTCACCTGCCATTATTTTTAAAAGCTGGAAAAGAAAGTCAGAAACATCTACAGTAGGATGTAAGTTCTGTTGGGGGAAAGGACAGGTGAAATGTCACAGTGTGAGCGCACATCACTCAGCTTTTCTCTAAGGGACATGACAGAAGCTGTGTTTAGCTTTTTCACCTTGAAGGAAAAGAACATGGTGGGAGTGAGTGTGACCCTTCCTACATGAAAGGGGAGGCAGAACTACATGACAGAAAGCGTTTCTTAGGAGGCGCTGCCAGGGGGTAGGGGAGGCGCTGCTGTTTCTCACTTGGAGGCATGTCAAATGGGAGAAAATGTGGCTGACTGCAAGGGGCAGCCAACAATAGGTAGCTTCTCGTGGCACGAGATAGAACAGTGTTGTCTGTACCCAACACAGCCCTTATCGGGACAAAGGGCAGCTTCTCTAATCTCTGTGTTCACACACTAGCTTCTGTGGTGTCCCTGCCACATCGGTCAGGCTGAAAGACACACTGCTCCATCCTTCTGAAAGGACATTCCAGTCCATACTGAGCTCCAGTCAGGCATCAACAGAGCTGGGGTAAGCTTGGGGATGCATAGAAATGAATCTTCTTGGAAATCTGAAGTGCTTCCTTGTAGACCTGTCAAATGAGGGGTTAGGATGCACCAACACCAACAGAGAACTCCAATGAGAGGATTTCTGGCCCCTGGCTCTGCTCCCCTACTGTCCCCCCCCCCCCCACCCCCAGTGAGGCACTTAGGCGTCTGACCTGGGAATCCATGGCACAGGCAATGCTGTGGTGCTGCAGTGCTCCAAGCTTGCACAGCAATCTGGGATGACAGCCTGGAAGAGGACACACACAGGGTGGGTGCTGTGCCCTGCAGTGGACATTCCTTGTGGGGGCCCTTGGGGAAGCTCCTAGTCAGCTGAAGTCATCCTCCCCACACGCAGCGCGCAGCCTGAGCGCCCGTGCGCCCTCTGCAGAGAACTGTGGGCAGCAGAGTCATCGGACCCCGAGGTTGGAAGTCACAGGCCAGTCCTCTACCCATGAGCTCCGCTTTCCCACCCACACCCAGGAAGACCTTCTCAAGCCGACGAATATCTGGCATGGCATTACTACACAGTAATGTAAGTGACTGCACTAGCCTGTCAGGTACACCTATAAGATTCCAGGGAGCCTGACCCACAGGATTCACACCCACTTCTTCAATGAGATGTAAGATCTCTCCACTTCCTCTCTTTTCCGAGGTAGGGTCTCACTCTACCCCAGGCTGGCCTGGAATTCACTATGTAGTCTCAGGCTGGCCCCAAACTCCCGGCACTTGGGAGGCAGAGGAGAGGTAGGAGGATTGCTGTGAGTTCAAGGCCATCATTCCAGATCAGCCTTGGCTAGAGCAAGACCCTACCTCAAAAAAAACCAAAAAAAAAAAAAAAAAAAGGAACACGTCAGCGGACACAGACAGGACCCCGGGTTAAAGCAGGCCTAAGCTATCAGACATGACCACGGCCCCAGGCTATGGAGAGGTCACAGCAGCCTGGACTCGGGCAAATCTCAGGTCCCAGGACCAGCAGGAGTAAGGCTTCTCTCCACTCCTGGGGTTGCAGTGAGCCTGGACCCTGGACACATCTTGGGCTCCAAGACTAGCAGGAGGAGGGCCGCTCCATTCCTCTAGCCTAGGGTACCTGGACGTCCTGATAAGATTTAGGCTTCGCTCATAGCCCTGTGACCTTTGGCCAGTTACCTAGGAAAATCCTTATTTGGTACCAGCCAACAGCCCTTACACAGCCTATCCCCCTATGACTCATACCCTATACCTCTTCCTGCCACTATGCAGATCACCTGGCCCTCTCCCTACGTGCTGGAAAGAACATCCCTATATGCCAACTAGGTATCGGCAAACAACCTCTGAACCCACCAATCCCCTTGGGACCCTCTTCCCATGCTTTCTCTTTCAACTGCTTATAAATCCAGATCCTTGTTGAATAACCGAGAGCTGTTCACTGAAGCTGTCTTCCGGGTGTTTCTTCCTTTTGTACTCACGGCCACTCAAGCACCTGCTCCACAGTTGCCGGGACGCCTCCGGGGAGCCGGTGCACAACAGCTCCTTGAGGAACCAGGGACCCTCATGGTAGCACATACCTTTAATCCCAGCAGAAGTAGGAGGATCAGTGTGAGTTTAAGGCCAGCCTGGAATTACAAAGTGAGTTCCAGGTCAGCCTGGGCTAGAGTGAGACCTTACTTTGAAAAAATAAAAAATAAAAAAATAAAAAAGGGGAGCTGGAGAGATGGTTTAACAGTTAAGGTGCTTGCCTGCAAAGCCAAAGGACCCAAGTTTGATTCCCCAGGACTCACATAAGCCAGATGCACAATGTGGTGCATGCATCTGGAGTTTGTTTGCACTGGCTAGAGGCCTGGGGTCACCCATTCTCTCTCTCTCTATCTGTCCCCCCTCCAATAAATTTTAAAAATATATATAAGAAAGAAACACACCTTGTCTTGTGAAGACCAGATGGGAAAAAACCAGGGTTAAAAAAGCAATGCCACTCAAAATCTTTTCCACTGAGAAAAGTTATTAACGGTGATAAACAGCAGAGGACATTGCAAGCCTTAAGATTGGCCAGCCAGGCCAAATGTGCCAAATGGCAATAGTGGCATGTCTGTTATGGGGGAACCAACCACTTGCTAATTGGACTGGAGACCTGCTCCATAGGAGGGAATACATGCCTGGTACTGAAAACCTAGTTAAAAGCCTATGGTGGGGGGGTCATGAGCCCTAAGAAAGTAACGACTGCTGTTGTCTGCCTAAATGCATATATTATGCCCACCAAGCTGCCCTGTAAGCACCTATCTTAACATTCATACCTCTATATAAACGCTACTCTTATTTTGGTTAGATAAACTTCTCTTTTCAGATGGTGGTAACCTCTGGGATGACTCAAAAGTCACCATTGTGCTCGGAAGAAGTGACAGTGCAGTGTTCAGCACGGACACATCTCTATCACACCTTCCAAGGCTAGAGTCCATTGCAGAAGAGGTGGTGGAAAGAATGTAAGAGCCAAAGGAAGGGTAGGACTGCTTACAATGCTGTCTTCCAGACAAAATGGCCTGGATATCCATGACCTCACAGTGCCTGACACTACCTACACAAGACCATCATAATAGGAGGAAAAGATCATGACATCAAAATAAAAGACTGATTGAGCCGGATGTGGTGGCCCACGCCTTTAATCCCAGCACTCGGGAGGCAGAGGTAGGAGGATCGCCGAGAGTTCAAGGCCACCCTGAGACTACATAGTTAATTCCAGGTCATCCTGGACCAGAGTGAGACCCTACCTTGCAAAACCAAAAAAAAAAAAAAAGACTGATTGAGAGGGGGAAGGGGTATGATGGAGGGTGGATTTGTGAGGGGAAAAGTAGGGGGTGGGAATTATGATTTATTGTCTATAATTATGGAAACTATCAATAAAAAAGTTAAAAAAAAATCCCACCAGCCGTGGTGGTGCACACCTTTTATCCCAGCACTCGGGAGGCAAAGGAAGGAGGATAGCCGTGAGTTCGAGGCCACCCTGAGACTCCATAGTGAATTCCAGGTCAGCCTGGGCTTGAGTGAAACCCTACCTTGAAAAACCAAAAATAAATAAATAAAATAAAATAAAAATAAAATAAAAATAAATCTTTCCCTTCTCTGGCTTTGTGGGGGAAAGACCCAACTGGCTCCCATCAGCTCCTGGGGCAGGACTAAGGTCTCTATTATGGACCACACACTAGCATACAGATGAGAAATATTATCACTTCCAGTATTTCACACCTGCACACATTTCACAGAATTAGTCCAGTAGAATGGAATAAAGACAGACTGCAACTGGAGCGATTGGCTTAGTGGTTAAGGCGATTACCTGCAAAGCCTAAGAACCCAGGTTTGATTCCCTAGAACCTACGTAAGCCAGATGCACATGGTGATGCATGCATTGCTTCCAGTGGCTAGAGGCCTTCTTGGCATGCCCATTCTCTCTCCCTCTCTCTCATAAATAATTTAAAAATATTAAGAAGAAGACAGACTGGACCTGTATTTTTTTTCTCTTTTGGATAGTTGATGCTAAAGTGTACCCAAATAGCAGCTACACATCTTTTTCCTTTTTCTTTTTTTGTTTTTCGAAGTAGGGTTTCACTCTAGCCCAGGCTGACCTGGAACTCACCATGTAGTCTCAGGGTGGCCTTGAACTCATAGCGATCCTGCTACCTCTGCCTCCCCAGTGCTGGGATTAAAGGTGTGCACCACCACTCCCGGCTCAGCTACACATCTTTAATCCTAGCACTTGGGAGGCTGAGGTAGGAGGGTTGCAGGGAGTTTGAGGCCAGCTTAGGGCTAGAGTGAGCTCCAAGTCAGCTTGGGCTAGTGTGAGACCCTACCTCAAAAACAAACAAACATGCAAAAAAAAAAAAAAAAAAAAAAAAGACTGTATCATACAGCTTCTCTTATTTCACTTTGGTACAATATGGAGAGAATCACAGGAGATGGTCAATACTATAGGATAAAGCAGTCCAATGGTAGATTAGCTGAGTGTTCTGTGTGTGTATAGAGTGGGCTAGGCTAAAGCAGGGTGTTGAGCTGCACTAAATGTTTTTTGTTTTTGTTTTTGTTTTTGGGGGGGGGGTTCTAGGTAGGGTCTCATTCTAGCTCAGGCTGATCTGGAATTCACTATGCAGTCTCAGGGTGACCTCAAACGCAGTGATTCTCCTACCTCTGTCTCCTGAGTGCTGGGATTAAAGGTGTGCGCCACCATGCCCAGCACTAAATGGTTTTTCAACTTGGAATATTTTGATGTGTTTATTGAGACATAGCCCCATTACATTAAGAGGAGCATGTGTGTATAGTTATGCAAACTAAACCAAATCTGGATGCAGAGATGTTAGATAACAGAAGCAAAAACATTGTTGGCCTCAGATAAAAGCTTGTGGCCTATACCATACAAGCTGGAGCCTCCCGACTTTTCCCATCACACAACTGCATTTGGATCTTAAAGATGAGCCAGCATTCATCCTAGACAGCCACCCAAGCTTCAGCTGCACTCCTTTCTGGCCTCTCAAGAAAGAGGTTTTGGAGCCAGGCATGGTGGTGCAGGCTTAGTCCCGGCAGTGGGAGTAAGGCTGAGGTAGGAGGATCACTATGAATTTAAGGCCAGTCTGGCTATAAAGTGAATTTCTGGTCAACCTGGGCCTGACCCTGTCTCAGAAAACAAAAAGATAAGGGGGTGGGGGAAGGGAGATGGGAAGAGAAGGGGATAGGAGAGTCTGGTAAGTGAAGGAGAACACTAGGAGGTGGCGCTGCAGGCCCGTGGATCCCTCCAGACCAGAAAGAAAACTACTCCATGCTAATGTTGACTGTGAGCTGGAAGAAGCTGCAGACTCAGAAGATGGGTAACCTCTCTGTTTGGCAGCTGCTTCTCACTTCCACACAGCCTAGTCTTGGACCAGGGCTGCCTGTAAAGCCACCCACATCCTTAAAGTGGGCAGAATGCATCCCAGTGTTCTGCATGCCACAAACAACCTGTTTCTTCTTAAGTGTGCTCTACGATCCAGTCATGAAATATCCCGCTTCAAGGTTCCACAAATGCCAGTTCACATTACTAAGGGGGCAGTCATTTAAAATAAACCACTGTTTTCTTTTGGCACTGCTGGGCATGGAACCCAGAGCAAGGGGACGAACCCACAGAACCAACCCAGAACTCAGTTTTCAAGAGAGCAGCACCTCCAGCAATGGCTGCCTTGTGGCTCATTCAGACAAGCAATGTGTCCCCCTTCTTGTCTGAATGTGTCTGTTTGGACCAACAAAGGCAGACAAAGAAGAGAAGAAAGACTAAAAGACTGAGCTGGGGGTAGAGGAACTGTGGGCACCTGCTAGGATGATTCTTGGGTCTCACTCTAGCTCAGGCTGACCTGGAATTCACTCTGTATTCTCAGGATGGCCTCGAACTCACGATGACCCTCCTACCTCTGCCTCCTGAGTGCTGGGATTAAAGGCGTGCGCCACCACGCCCGGCTGCATCAGAAGGTTTTTGGCACTGAAGCTTCATTCTTCCCTGTGCACATCACTAGCTGCCCCAACTCCCTCTAGGGTCGTAGGAAGGAGGATCCACAGAAAGACCACCGGGTGTGGCTCATAGGAAAGTGCTCACCATCACACACCAGGCCCAGGGCTTATCCCTAGCACTGCAAATAGATAATTAAGAATAAAAATTAAAAACCTTGGTCATTTATCTGCTGGCAGTGTAACAGGCTCAGACATGTGCAGGTAGATGGACTTCCCTTGGGAAGTGGAGCAGGAGAGCCTGGGACGGCAGAAAGGGGCTGGAGAGATGGCTTAGCAGTTAAGGTGTTTGCCTGCAAAGCCTAAGGACCCAGGTTTGATGCACAAAGTGATGCATGCGTCTGGAGTTCATTTGCAGTGGCTAGAGGCCCTGGTGTACCCATTCTCTCTTTCACTTTCTCAAATATATAAATAATTAAAAAAAAAAAAAGAAAGTACAATTTGGTGGTTAAAACTGGGAGTCCTGATGTCTGAATTCCTCCACTGAGATCCTGGAAAGTTAATTAATCTTTCCATGCCTCAGTTTACCTATCAGAAGATGCGGGGTGCTAACCTAGTTCCTGATTACTATGATGTCCAAGCAAGCAAATAAACACGCATGGGGCACCTACATTCCCAGCACACAAGGAGGCCCACTTGAGCCCAGGAATTCAAGACCAGCCTAGCCAACATATTGAGACTCTGGCTTACAAATCTCTGGGGCTGGAGAGATGGCTTAGCGGTTGAGGTGCTTGCCTGCAAAGGCAAAGGACCTAGTTCAACTCTCCAGTCCCCATGTAAGCCAAATGCACATGGTGGCACATTTGTCTGGAGCTCCTCTGCAGTGCCTAGAGGCCCTGGTGTGCCCACATTCTCTTTTTCTCGCTCATAAATAAATAAATAAAAATAAAAATTTAAAATCTGTTCTCTATGTGCATATCAGGGCAAGTTCTATATGTTACAGTTGACCTCAAGTTAGCTATCTTCAGACCTGTGACTATGGGGCCATATATATGTAGCCTCCGGGGATGGCCAGACCTACAAGCTGGTCTCCAAAGCCACTACCTGGTCAGTGGTGGCCAGAGGTACAACCACAGAAGACGTATCCAATGACTACAGACCCGCAGCAGGATTTCATGCAGCCTGGCAGTCCCAAGCCACAGCCTTGAATTTGGTGCCCTGCACTCTACCTCGCACTAGCGAAAAAAGATGGCTGGCACAGCATGGACTGCCCTTCTGGAACTGGAAAGCTCTGTCAGCAAGCCTCCACCCCCCTCCTTTGACCTCATCCTTCCGGGGAGCGCAGGCAGGCTGTTCTCACTTGCAAATAAGAGGAACCTCTCTTCTGTAATATTCCTCCCCTGGTGTCGTGCATGCGCTTCCCCACAATGCCCTAATAGTCCCTTTTCTCTCTCTTGCACACTCCTACTCACCTTTCAAAGTCCTCAGTAACCTGGCCACCTCTGTCAGTCCTACCCAATCTAAGACTAACTAAACCTACACATCCCCACAGCTGTTTGCACCCACCACCACCAAGGCCTGTATTCACCTCCACATGGCACATTCGCCAGTGATAGCACCTTGCTCCTCAGAAATCCATGACCACTGCGTGAGATGCCTACCTTGGAACATTCTGACTCCACTCTAGCTCCTTCCCTGGGCAGGAGGAACAGCAGAGGTGAGGGCACACACACACACACACACACACACACACAATGGGATAGAGCAGAAGGCCTCGCTCATGTTCTCATCCCCACAAAGCCACGGCTGAGCCCAGTGTTGAAGCCAGAAGATTCGCTCTTCTCAATTCCCTGCAAGATCTAGACCAGACTCACCAGAGCACACATGATGCCTAGGGTCTGTCCAAGACGGCACTGCTCCAGGCCCAGAGGAACCCTCACGCCTACCAAAGCACCTCGACGGAGTGGAGATGGAATGTGGACAACCCACATCCTTCTTGGAGCTCCTTCCAAGAAGACAAGTCTTTGATGCACAGAGACTTCGGGAAAGCACAAGCCTACTGGCGACATGAGGCAGTTGCCAGGTAAAGTAGGAAAGCCCTGGGCTGGGCCCACAGCCTGCCTTCACTGTCTCCTCCAAGGTCTGCCAAATGAGGGCCAAGTTAATCCCAGAAACTCCCCCAGGCCCACATTCAAGCTACAGGAATTTTCACTGTCCCACCCTGACTCCAGCCCCAGCTGCAATTCCTATTTGCTGAAGGCATGAATAAAAGAATGAATGAAGCCAGGCATGGTGGCTCACACCTTTCATGCCAGGACTCAGAAAGCTGAGGTAGGAGGGTTGTCGTGAGTTCGAGGCAGCCTGGGCTACCGAGTAGGTCAGCCTGAGCTATGAGACTTTGTTTAAAAAATTGTGAATGAATGAATGAATGAATGCTTTCCACTTCAAGCCCTATGCTTGAGAGCGTCCAAAGTCCCGCTGTATTATTCAGCCCATTCAACATACTTTTGTTTTAATTTTTATTTTTGGTATGGGCAGCAAGCGTCTGCACTTAATTTCAAACCATGCCCAGGCGCTGGGTAGGCGGCCGGAGGGCAGCCACCTTGCAGTTTAGTCACTGGTGTGAGCTCTGGACTCAGGGCTGGGGTTCAGGAACTCAAGCGTGACCTGCAGCCTTCCCTTCCTTGGCGTTCTCTCATTTCCGGGGTAGGGGGGAAGCCCTCCCGGCGCGGGGGGCGGGGGCGTCGCCGGTGCACCTGCGCGGACCCCCACCCACCCACGGCCCGGCGCACGGGACGGCCGAGGGCCTGAGCGCACGCAGCTGAGAGCGGAGGCCGACTCACCCTGGGACGCGGCGGAAAGAGCCGAGCCGCCGAGCGCGCGACGCGAGGGAGGCAGTCAGCGCGAGACCGGTTCGCGAACACTGACGGCCGCCGCTTCTTCCTTTGCTCCCGGCCGCGCCCAGGCCCCGCCCACACCCCAGGCCCCGCCCAAGCCCCACCCCGTCCAGGTCACGCCCACACTCCAGGCC